>JAOEHX010073264.1:3405-16075 GCA_025448015.1 Bolborhynchus lineola | reverse complement strand
GAGGACACCAGAACTGCACACAGTACTCCAAGTGAGGTCTCACAAGAGCAGAGTAGAGGGGCAGGATCACCTCCTTTAACCTGCTGGTTGCACTCCTTTTGATACAGCCCAGGATATGATTGGCTTTCTGGGCTGCAAAGCACTGGCAAAAGCACTGGAGTGCTGGATTGATGTAACCTAGGTTGCCCTTTCTGGAAAAGACCAGAGTTCAAGTATTTGTGTGCAAGGCATCTTCTCTGACTCCTCTGAGGAGGTCTTTGTCCTCTGCAGACCTTCCTGTGTGCTCAGCAGTGGCGTGTCCATATTCCCTAAACTTAATTCCAGATATGAGAGTGAGAAGCAGACAAGTGATGCCTCTATCACAAAGCAAAGAAGATAACTGATAATTCACAAAGCTGAAAAATCAGCAAACTTCAGCTTAGTTTGTCAGGAACTCTAAGCTTTTTAGAAAAGCAGTTCCAGAGCAGCTAGGAGGATATCATCAATAAGGAAGGGCAGGACTGTTGTACCTGATTTGTATCAAATACAGAAATCAGGTACTCAGTTCTTTGTGGCTGTTTTTAGTTATTGTTTTCCTGAAATTCTTTTTTTGTGTTATGATTTACTGCTTAGAATGCTTTTAGTATGTATTGACTGTCTGCTGAGGTCTCTTGCTGACACAGCTCTTTCAGATGATGCAGTGCTGGAGAAAAGCTGATGAGTCTTTCTTTATGAGCTCTGACATATTAATTAGCAAAATGGGCAAAAAAAGCTTTCCTATTTTTATTTTAATGTCACTAGACCATGCTTTTGGCTGGGGTTATGTTTCAAGACAGTTTTGAGACAAGATGGGTTGAAGATCTTATTTCCTTGCTGTCTGCTCCATGAGGAACATGTGATGGGGCTATGGATTAGTCCTTGCAAGACTGAATTATACCGGGCTAGCTCTGTTACCAAGCTGAATCTGAATTAATGCTATGTGGCAAGAGATAGGCTTAGCACCTGAGCAGGAAAAAAGGTCCACTGAGATAGTTTGACGGATGCTCCTGATTAAGTTCTGCCCCTTACTGTTCATTTTGCTGACACTGTGGTTACCAGGTTAATGTTCAACTTCTGGGTGGGTTTAGCCTTCTGAGAAAGAAGGCTTGAAGGGGTGGGTGTACAGCTAAAGCCTGCAAAGGTAAGGGCTTTATGAGGTTCAAGTGCTGATATATCTGATAGGCCTCCAGTCTGTACTGCTTCATGTATGCATAACTGAGTTGTGGTTAAGATGGGATTCAGTTTGGGACTGGAGATATTTGGGAATAAGGTAGGTTGAAGGTCTTGATGTATCTCTGCATCATTTAATACCAGGATGTATTCTGCATTAAATAAATTTTACTGATGTTTCGTTAAGGCCAGAATGAGGATTATGTCTTAGGACCCAGGAATGGTTGACAAATCAGTGTTATTCATAGATTTTTTTTATATGACCCACTGAAACAGGATATGAAAACTGCAACAGATTAAGCTTTATCATTCCCTTCAAGAAAGGTTCTCCAAGCCTATTGTAGGGTTTATGGTTGCAATGTAAGTCTGAGACACTATGATTGCACTTACACAGTGTAAGTTGAATGTCCCTTTTTGGCTTTAAAGTTGGGTGACGCAGTATGATCCTCATCTGTGCTCTGAGGCTCTATTGCAAGATGGCTTCAGGCTGCCTCTGGAGGCTGTGCCTGCTACATCCTAACTCTTGAACCATTTTGAGGAAGGGTCTGTGAGAGCAAAATAGCTTTTTTTATAGTGCAGACGATTGCATTCTAGTAAACTCAGATGTACCCAGCTACTGCTAAATTTGCAAATATAAACATAATGGGGTGGGGGTGGGGTTGGAACTTGGTGATCTGTAGGTCCTTTCCAACCCTAACTATTCTAGGATTTTAAGAACCATAGCTAAATTTTTGCAGGGACAGAGCAGGGTCTGCTGCAGGCAGAATCCAGCATGTTAAAGTTTGTTCTGGTAACGAACAGACAGCAGACAAAAGTGATGAACTCTTTTTGTCTTTTTTTTTCCTTTTCTTCTTTTTAACTGGAGGAATAGTGCAAAGGTTGAGCTATTGGAACATCAGCAAAATCCAGTGGCTTATGTGTACTTCTGTAGCACAAAAGGCTATTTTAATGAAGGATTTTGTTGGGGATTAATAGTTGGGTTAGGAAGGACTACAGAAAGCTTAGTGGATACTGCTAGGCTTATTGGAGACCAGTGCCATTGTAGAAAGTTTGGCTTCTGGTTTTGCTTTTGGTTTGCAGGTAGCACAATTACGTTGAAGAGGTGTGTAGGGAAGTGGTGTTCTCCTCTCCTCATGCCAGATCTCTTAATTTTGTTAAACAAGCCTTCTCACTGCTGTAGATGTCATTAAAGCTGACCTTCCCAAAGGGGGCATTGGATTTAGTACTGAGTTCGTAAGGATTTACATAGTGACTAGATCCACAGTAGAAAAGACTCCAGAAAATGGCTGAGCTGCCTGGCATATGCAAGTGAAGTGCCTGTCCAAACAAGGACCTTGAGCTGAAAGCATGTAGTTTATGGAATTTGACACTTACCTTTTCACTTGTGAGAGGAGAAAAAAGGTTGATTTTAGTTCATTTCTCTTTGATAATAAAAGTCTAATACTTGGCTGTGTCAATCATTCTTGCAAGTGTGAAATGGAATTGCCTACCTTGTAGACTGCGGCATACCTTAGCAATACCCATGTAACCTAACCTGACCTATGTATCTTGGGTTTGGTACTGGAAGCAAGCAAACTAGTGGAACTGGAAGCTATGCTATGTGATTTTCCCTTAGTTCAGCCAGTGTAGTGCTCAGTGCTATTTCAGTTTGACACAAAAACAAATGCACATATCTTTCTGTTGTGCTTCAGTGCCCCATGTTATCCATAACTCACACCTCTTTAAGCTTTGAATCATTAAGCTGTGGATTAAGTTTGGTGCTTGATTGCTGGAAATTTTTTTGCAAGTTTTTGTTGCTCTTTTACTGTTACCTTTACCTTGGGCTTCTCTACCTGGCTTATTCTTTTCTTGTGGTGATGATGGTGTTATTATTGATATCATCATAATCATCATCAACTTTGATTGTCCAAGCAAAGCGTTCCTTTGAACATAGAGTTCCAAATAAATTGCTGTCAACTGAGAATCTGTACTGACTCATGCAGCAATAGTTGGGTTTTTCTGCAGGTCGCTTAGAGTTAATGTTTACTTCTATACTTATGTCTGGTAAGATCTGAAGTCAAAGGTGTTACATTCAATCTATTATTTTGTTGTGGTTCGTAAGGATTTCTAGTCCAAAAGTTAAAGTGCTTAGCTTTCATGGAATCTCTGCCTACTGTTGTATTTTTTCTTACCTTCAAACGCAGCTTGTCTAATGAAACTGGGAGTACTCTATGCCAGTATGGCTTTACTACCCTGGTTTTAGTGCGCTTTATTTTTTATTTTAATATGTGTATTAATTTCCATGTTATAGATTGTTCTAACTGTTTACATTGGGAGTGGTAAGGAGCTTTGTTTAACATTGCCTGGTTGCACAAGAACCAAAACTGTGTTTTCACCAAGCCTATGGGACAGGAGAGCACAGTACTGAACTGCTGGGCTGCAGGTTTTTTTCATGTCTGAATGGTCAAAGTCTGGAAGTCTGTAGAAATAAATCTCGAGCCTCCAGCTTTCATGAGCTGACTCTTAAGAATTAGTGTTGAAATAAATGGTCTTTTGATTTTTCTAGTATTTAGAGTGCTAAATATAATGTATGAATGTTTAGTTGGAAAAGCTAAAAAAGTATGAAAGTTTATTTGGAAAAACTTTCATTTGTCTTTTGGAACTTCATGTGTTTTAACCTGTCAGAGATAGGAAAGTGTATTGAGACAAGATGAAAATAAAATTAGACTTGAGTAAGAGAAGCTCAAACTGGACATCCTGGATATTGATTGTTCTTAAAAGGCTATTAAAAATGGAAGTGATGCAGCAGTTGTATCCCCCCCGCTATCAAATGGTGTGTATTTCTGCATGAGTAGTTTGATGTTACACTGCCTCAGGAAAAGGAAGGTTGGACACTGCAGTTCCTGCTCTTCAAACAATTATTGTGATTTAACAGAACTTGCTGTATTGTTGAATTTGAGGGAAGGGCAGTTTGTTGATCAAAATCTCTTCTGAATGCCAGGCTGATGGTCTTTACAAACCCTCTTTGCCTGCCAGGCATATGTGGCTAATGAACAACAGTCACAGATAAACCTAGTTAGATAGTTCTTCTCTATGGATGGAAGCTCTCAGTTTTACTCTGAGAAGGATTATTTTGTGTCCCTGGTAACTCACCAGCTGTAACTACTCCTTTGGCGGCTTTTTTTTCCTTGTTTTTGAAGACTTTATTAGCTGTGCGATGATGATTGTTGTGACCCCTTTTTTGTTAGGTCCTGAGAAAGTCATGTGTTGATAAAAATCCCTCACTTGAGGGTGCAGTTTGATGTTACTATGTTGATCTAAATCAGCTTGCTGCTGCCGAAAAAGCAGTCTTAGTCACCATACCTCCTACCCACAGCTGCCTGCTTCCCATTACTTCTGTTATTCCAGTCCCACAGCTTAGCTAGTGAGATGGTTGAGAGAGCTAAAGCAGCCAAACACTAAAACAAGACAGACAAAAGTGAACAGTGCTGGGCTTGCCACCTTGAACCACTCATTTGAGAGAGGCAATCTTGAGTGCCAGTATTTGGGAAACTCAGCAAGTAGACAGATGGTCATGAGAACTATGGCTTTCAGGGTCAGATATCTATTAAATTACTTTATCTGCTATGTCAAACCCTACTCTTGTTAAATTCAAATGCCAAAGTTACACTGATATTTTTGGTTTAAGACTTTTACTTGCTATAGATAAAATTACTTCCCAGTGGCAGGAGCAAAGAATAGAAAAAAAAGCAAGAAACTCTGCAAACTGAAGAAGGGCATCCCTGCTGCCTCATCCTTAAACTGCAAGAATCTTTCCTTAAATCACTTATTCACTTTGATTTTATGAATTCTTTGTGTTCTGTGTCTGACTCTTAGTGCACGTTGTATTAAGAGATGGCAGAGCAGTGCCCATTGATCTTTCTTTGAACTGCAGTTAAAGTGAATAGGTCTGATCTGAGAACAATAATAATCTCAACCATCTCTCAACCATCTCAACAAATTTGCAGGAGAAACCTGTTTCCCTCGAATGTTCTTGTGTGAGATTTAGGATCTAGAGCAGATCTGAACATAGACCAACTGCAGTGTGAATGCAAATTCCAGGGTCTGTGGTTGAGGTTTTATAATACAGCATAGTTGATTTAATGATTTCCTGTCTTCTGAAGAGGATCCCATGGCACCCCTGTATTCACAAATGCCTAGCCATGTGTTTCTGCCTCCTATCTCTGTATGCCAGCATTATTAATGTTATCATTCTGAGATGAGCTGTTGGGGGGAGCTAATTTAGCAAGAAAATAATTCTGAGAAAAAGAATAGTGTTCTTCTGGTTTAGCCAAGGAAGCAAGAAAAAGGAAGTTCAGGAGAACAGAAGAATGGTTTTGTAACTGACAGGTTTTGATCCTGGGCTCAGCCTGAGCTGAAGGAAGTTGACCAGGGTGGAGGGGTAGAAAAACATATCTGAGGAAGAAAGCGTGGATGAAAGAAGATTTGCAGATCTTCAGAAATGTCTTTGTGCTGAAAGCAGGGAAGTGGGGGAGCAAGTTTGAGTGTTTCTTTCTTATCCTGAAGACTAAACTGGAAGTGAGTTTCTGAGAGGTTTGTTTAATGGCCAGTGAAACTTGGGTTTGTCTGGTTTTGGCTGTGTGGTATTACTTGCTGTTAAAGGGCTATGGCTGTCTTTTAGCTTTCTGGGGGCTGCTAAATGCTGGGTCTGGTCCTGTCCTAAGGAATGAGAAAAGGTTGAGGAGTCCTTGGGAGCAGCCGAGTCCGATGAGCAGGGTGAAGTTAAGTGCCAGATGGAGTGAACAGGCAGCTCAGACAGAAAGGACAATTTTCCTGAAGAACCACAGGGACCGCGTAGGGTTTCTTGCAGTGCAGCTGATCACAGAAAGCTGCTGAACCAGAGAACAAATGATCTTGTAAAAGCGTAAGTTGAGCCAAAGCTTTTATTCATTCTGTCTCACCAAGCAAATGTGAATTCTCTGTGCTACCTGAGTGTGGTAAAACAGGGCTTCAACAGGAAAGCCCTTTCCATATTCCCAACCTAAGCACAAAAGTGCATGCACATCTATCCAGAAGTCCTGCACAACTTGAACTTCTGTGGGAGGGAAGCTCATGCCCTAAAAGTGTACCAAAAATAGATATTTCAGTTTGACCCTCATTAAATAAAACTTGGAGTTCCTGCACATGGGAGCAATACAGAGCACTCCTGTGAATGCACAGCTAGGGAAATGGCTGCTAAAGCTGTGACATCAAGATTATTACAGCAAGATGCTGGAGAGTGATTCTGAGTGTCAGGAATGCCTCATTTTTATGTGTGGGTAAACTTGGAGTGGAAAGTCTGCATAGCAGAAAAGATGGCCTTTTCTTAGAAGAGAAGGCCTGGTCTGGCAGATACCCAGCCTGCAGTCTTTAAAAATAAACAACAGAGGTGAAAGATTTACTTCTTTTCCATCACATCTCAGCAATATGGGAATTATGCATTATCCAGTATGAGTTGTTGGCGTTCAGGGATTGCAAACCAACAACCTTTTCCCTTGAGGAATATTTTTTGCTCCAGGAGCAGAGAAAGGGGCAGGAACCTTGTTTAATGTGACCTGGGAAATGTCATGCTCAGCATTCACCCAGTGTTGCAGCTTCCTCCTGATGGAGAAGTGACTAGGAAAAAAAATCCAACTCACAAGAATTTTTTCCAGCCATGATACTTGTATATTCATATTTCTTCTACCTCCCGTGTTCTTTTGCTCTTTAATTTCCTGAAGTGATTCTGGGCATATTGTTATATTAGCTGAGGCGTGGGGGTGAAGGGTGTTAGTGCTTACACTTCATAGTTGCTGTTTATCCCGCTGGTCAGTATTGCCAAATATTGTTCTGTGCAGAATTCAGTGAAGCAAGTCAACTGAGTATTAAAAACCCTAGAATGTTCAAGTAGTATGAAATGAAAAAGTGCAGACTTCTAGTAGTTGTAATGAATGCATCCACTTACATAAAGCCTTCTAGTATTTGAAGTGGGCATCTTTCTGTGGTAAATAACTTTGTGCCTGCAGAGGTCTGCTGCTTGCTGAAATACTCTCTTGTAAATGGTGTGGTGCTGGCATGAGTTATCAGTTGTAGGCTGTTTGGGGCACATGTTCTCTTCCTCAGACCTGGTGATACTTTCTGCTGTGCAAAAAGCAAAAGTCCATGCAGAGTCTGCCACATGTCATGTCTTTGCTGAAGGTTTCTGCTTTGAGCCGGAGCTTCCTCATACTCCAGGTTGTTCCTGACATGGGGGTAGGAGAACTTGTAAATATAGTGGATGTGTCTATATGAGGAGTGCAGTATTGGGCGGAAATAAAGCTCTCTCTTTCTTCTGCAGAAGTGGTTATTAGGATGTGAGATCTTGACATCTCTGGGTCCTGGAATTCCCAGTAAGGATCCTTACTAAATATGATTGGAGATGGCAAAATAAAAACCCAACTAGAAAGCTGGCATTAACCCCAGTCAAAGCTTAAGAAACAGTAAACTTGAAGAATGTAGAGAATTTGGTTTGCTTTTTATTGAAACAATGGAGATTCAAACTAAGACACAGAAGCCAGCAAAAGAAGTTTAATGTTTAAAATCCTCAGGGCTTCTTGCTGAAAGGTGATCTTTAAATCAGAGAGCTTCTTTGGTGATGGTGCCTGAACAGATGACTGATAGTAAGCTGGTTTCCCTCATGAAACTACCCTTTGGCCCTAAGAAGAAGGCTGAAAACAGCAAGTGGATCCGTTGGGTCTCCTGCATCTCTAAGGCTCTTTAGTCATCAGCCCCTGTAGCTGGTGACAGCCAGACTACATCTGTTTCAGAAAGCAAACTTGAGTTGCCTCAGACTGCTTCTTCTGTAATTGAGAAGAAACTGCTGATGTGACCCTACTGCCCCTGGGTAACGTTTACCTCCCTCTGCAGTTAGAACTGGAGTCACAGCCTTCCTACCAGTCTTTCTCTGGCTATTGGTTTCATGCTCCTTCCAATAGTACCTGTGCATTTTTCAAGGTTTGTGGTGAATGATCTGCAGATGTTCAGGAAAAGCCTTCAGAGCAGTAGGTACTAAGAAGTTGGCTGTGATCAGTGTTGGCAGCTACTGTGGTTCTTTTAGTTGCTTGTTGTGATCAAAGAAACCAACAGCCACTGCCGAATGCCTCATTTTATTAATCCTTTCCCTCCAGGAGCTGGGTTTTTGCTGAGCTTAATATTCAATGCTGGCAGTGGGTATCCTGAAGTCATTGGTGCCAAGGAGTTAATGAATTTGGAAAACTTCCCAGATAATGCATCTGGCTGACTAACTTGCATTTTGGAGTATGAAGTATGAGATGTAGAAAGAAGAGCACTGAGCTAAATGAGCTACTGGCTGAAGAGGGGAAAGGGACACTTATTTTAAACTAGTTGACTGAAAGTTAAAAATGACGTAGCCCCACAGGTTTGCCTGTTGTGGTTTTGTTTGGGTTTTTTTTTGTTTGGGTGTGTTTATGGGGTTTTATCGTTTCATACCACTGTGTATTTGCCAGTTACGTTACCTTCTGTGGCTTGGATATAGACAGGAAAGCATTTGTAATTCTCTACTTTGAATGATTCTTCTTCTGTTTTTTTCTTTTGAAGTCTCATCATGTTGCCATGTCAATAAGACGGATTTTGAAGGTAGGTCCCAGCAATAGCTGTTTCTAGTCCAGCTCATTTCTGGAATAGTATCTTGTACAGTATTTGCCTTCCATAACATTTGAAATCAGGTTTTATTATATAAAGTGGGTTGCTGGCGCTATTTATTAATACACATCTTTGTGTAATAAAAGCTGTGCAGAGCAATATGGTTCACAAATTAACTTTGAAGAAAGGAATTGTATTGCTATTTGTATATCTCATGAAACAGCATTATTTTTAGTGGGTCTTTCAATATGGTGATGCTACTTAGGACTTACCTAAATAGCACTCAGAAAGTACTGGGAATATCATCCCTAATGAAGTGTCCTACTAAAATGCTTTTTTTTGACCTAAGAGCAGAGCAGGAGAGTGTTTCTGTACATAGCAGTGGCAACCCAAATGGAAAGCATTTCATAGAAGAATAGAAAGCACTTCTTGAGTTACCTCTGACTATTATCAGGTACTTTCCTTATATCTCAGGCAGTGGCACCATGCTGCCCTTTCAAAATATATAAGCTGTTCTACTGTTTACCCCTTTTTTTCTGCCTAATGTCTTGAAAGGTGAAATTTCTCATTGGCTTTAATGTAGTCTTGCATGGAGTGATGTAATGTCCAATCGTTTTGTTTTGCCTTCAAGTAATAAGCATAATGATTGGTGTTTTAACCCTTTGAGTGCACAGAAGATCCCTATTGAAACAAGAACACACTTATTTATGTTTGGTTTTTTGGTTTTTTTTAAAGAAACTTAAATACTGATTTTTTATTTTCTTTTTCTCCCCATGTGGTCTGACACATATACTGAGACTAATCTCTTTCTGACTCCTGGCCTTTCAGTTATTCACTCTCTGTTGTGAAAATCGTCTGTAATCCTTCCCTCCTCTTCAAGCTGGCTCTCACATCTGAAAGAAACCTTTGTGGATTGGATATCTATTTGGTAGGGGAGCAAATCTGTGATCTGAAAGCTTCACCTCCAGATTTTCAAGGACATTAACAGACTTAGCTCAGTTATATCTACATAATCTTTATTTAACTGCATTCTTTTGGACATAGTGATACTAGTTCATGCAGAGACTTCTGCCTACTGTTCTGCATATGGTTCTCCTCTGTCCCTCATTGCCAGGAGGGCACCCAGAGCCCAGTCTTCTCCTGGGGACAGCTGATGGGGACAGTTCCTTGCACAGTATGTTTCAGTACTGGGCACTGGGGTTTTTTTTCTGTGACACCATCTCCTTCTCCTGTTCTATTGTTGCTTGCTTGCTTGCTAAGTTCACAGACTGAAGGGAGTAGGAAGGAGCCATTCTGTCTAATGTGAATAGAGGGCTTGGGGCAAAGAAGTGAATCCGCTGGAGAGAGGCAAACCCTAATTCTACAATTCACCTAATTTCAGAATGCTGGGTTCCATAGTTCCATGATAGCAGCAACACCTTGACTGCCACACTGAAACCTTAAACAGCGATCAGTTCCCTTCCCAGGGCCATGATCAGAACTGGCAAACAGAGGAACAAACAGAACCGAACTAGAACTTGGCACTAGAAGCTTACATCCATTACAGAAAGGGTGGTTGCTGTTACACAGGTTGCAAAAACCTCAGTTAACTTGCTGTGGCAGTTTTCAAGCCTCTCTGTGCAATAGGACCAGAACAGAGGATCTGGCATTGATTTGTTTGGGGTTTTCATGTAATTACAATTTTTGTTGCTATCTGCACTTGGCAGAAATTCCTGTGTTCAAAAAAGGGGTTGTTTTATTTTGGTTGCCAGTTGTAATACTGCTGTTGACAAACAGAGATGTTATGAAAGAGAAATCCAATATAGTGCGGTTATTCAGATGCCTCTTTTTTATTGCTTTATAATTGGCTCAGATGCCTAATTCTGAAAACAAAATGACAAAATTGTTCAATCGAAGCTTCTAGAGCTTCATTCTTTTCTAAAAAATAGCACATGGGCTTTAATTTTAAAGGTACAAAAAAGAATGAGCATTACAATCAGGACTAAATTTTGCTAGCTGTTGCATCAAATAGCTCACTGCTTATTACTGAAATGTGCATCATAAAATAGCTACAAAGAATAATTCTCAGTCCAAGTTTATACCCAAAAAGTAAACACATTAAAAAAAATGCAGAAGAAAAATGATTTCTCACAGTAATTCTTTTTTCTGCCATCCTGTAGGGAATATGGGTAAATCATGAAGTCTCAGGAAAAACCTTTGCTCTCCTTTACACATGGTTTGCTTTTTCTTTTCTCTTTTTGTGTATAAAGCATGGGTGTTGTGTGCAATAGTCACTATGTTATCACCTGTTAAGTGTCATGCGTGACACATCCTATTACAGATTCTGTGAAATTGGAGCTCTTTGAAGTAAAACTTTCCATTCAAGTGTCAGTTGAAACCTGGGTTTTATTTGCTTTTTTTTGACAGAGGTTGTTCTTTTACTGTCTCCTAAAATAACTCTGGTATTTGTTTTTGTTTAGGAGAGGAAAAAGTAAGAATACATGGCTGGAGGCTGGGAAGATAGCAAGCTAGTGGGGGTTGGAGGGGAGCTGGAAAAGGATGCTGAGGATAGGGGGAAAGGGAGATTGAGCATGTGGCTAGGTGAGAAAATGTGGTATGGAGTGCCGTGAGCTGGCAACAGAGGGAAAGGGAGGGAGGCTGGCTTCTGCTGATCTAGCAGAGTGGATCTGGAATCCACGTGGGAAAGAAAAGGGTGGCAGCCCTCTTTTGCAGCCTTGCAGTAAAGAAAATGGCTTTTCTTTAAAACAAACAAAACCAGACAATAAAAATAACCTAGGAAACTATAAATCTCTATTAAAAGAATGTAAGTTTGAAGGTTTAAGGTGTCAGAAGTAGGCAAACGCTAACGGTAAGGATGTCTTCTGCAAAGGCAAATTACACCCTGTTTATGAATGCTAATTGTGTGAGCCTATATAACCAAAACCACCTTCTTCCCAAAAGCTATACTTTCAGCACACAAGAGAGATCTGCTTAAGAGTAATGGAGGCTGTTGTATAAGGCCCAACCCTGGTCTCATTTATTGTGGGAGGTCAAAGTGTTTTGTTTACTATGCTTTGAGGATATGATGTTAGTAGTTATGTTATCTCAGGAAAAAGGAAACATCGTTTCTGTTTTCTAGCCATTAAATGCTGCTGAAATGATTTTCTAGCTCTGCCTGTACCTCAGAATTACTGGTGGCCCGGAGGTGTCTTCAGACAAGATGCAGTGAGATAGTCATCCTGTTCTTCACCTTACTGGCGCTTGACCTGCATGTGTGCTGATTTACGGAAGTGCTCAATGCATTCAGGTTGCAACCAAGGCCAGGGACAATAGTACTGTGAGCCCAGGAAATGCTACATGTTAAGTATTCAGAAGAGGCAGTGGAGGACAGGAGAATCAGGCCTTGAGAATCTTAAAATCCTTCTGTTTCAATTCCTTGTCTCTGAGACACAGATAGTATGTTTGTCTTAAAGTGATCTCATTAGTGTTTTAAACAAAGCTTACTTCCATCTGAGAAAGACACATGTAGGACACTGCTGATGTCGGAGCAGATATTAAAGAATGTGTTGAGTAAGAAATGGGGGTAATTGTTGTACATCTTGAAGAAGATAATTCTGCATCTTTCCTGAAAGAAGGAGGCTGAAGTTTTGTAAACAAAATTATCAAAATGTATTTGGGACATAATCAAAGTCTCTTACAGTCAGTTAGAGGTAAGTTAACCATGGGCACCTCTGCTGCGGCATTCTCCAAGCCAAAGCGCTTTTCTTTGCAATGTTAATAATACTCTTTTAAGGTCATTTTTTGTAGGCTTCCTACATTGATATAGAAATTTTAGTGCATCATACATTCCGATGTCAGAGAGGTA
>JAOEHX010073260.1:0-15919 GCA_025448015.1 Bolborhynchus lineola | reverse complement strand
TATCATCTGCTGCTCCCAGTAGCCTTTGTGCAAGTTTGGTTTGGTGTACATCCTTCCATGGCTTAGGCTTATTAGCTCCTCCTCTGCATTCAACACAGGTCCCCAGTGCTGCTGTGCTAATGCACACATTAATTCATAGCCCAATAATGAAAAAATGCCAAGAAAAAGGGTAAAGTTTAAAGTGATTCTTACACTGATGTAGCAGTAAGACTTTAAAAGGGAAAAAAACAGGAGAGAAAAAAATGCAACTAAAAGCAAATCATCTACATGATGGAAGTACAAAGTTGTCAGGGTTAAAATGAAGCTCAATATGTATCGGAAAGCTATGATTAAAGCTGGAGACATCAAGGGTTCATGTTAGGGCATTCATGGAATAGCAGTAATATTTCAGGGATTCAAGTTTTCACCTTGTTAGCTTTTGTATATATATCCTGATGGGTCCTCAGACACTCTGGAAAGCCAGGCTGAGTTGCGTCCATGTGCTACTCCAGTTCACATCAGGCATCGCTTACAGAAACATCACCCAAATTTGTTTAATCCAATCCATTTTCTATGTGTGGCTTTGCTGTGCAAGAGGTTATTTGGTGGGGTTTTATCTTCTGCCTGTCACAGACACTGTGTGTGCAGGGGAGCAGAGAGCAGAGCTGCTCATGACAGCTGCCTCCAAGGTCAGAGGTGGAGTAGCAGCGGGTGTAGAGGAATGTTCCTTTTCATCATGTCTGTCAACCTTGCAACAAATGAAATTAGTGCTAATACCAGGATCATTTCTCCTTAGAATCTGTCACTATTTATCATTCAAGCTGCGGGCAGAAGTCCTCCTTCTCAATGCCCTGCAGTACTATGAAAGAAACAATAATTGATTTTGATTTAATAATAATTTAAATAATTAATTCATTAATTATAATAATGCATGACTCTAATGAAATAATGAAATTAATAAATTATTAATTGAATAATTTGATTTTTCCCAGAGTCTGTAAATCCTCTTCTTCAGAAGCTCATCGTGTGGGCAGGGAGCTATAGTAGAGGTGTTAAGATGGAGTTTGCCATCTGTCATTCACCCTGCAACCAGGTGGCTTATAATTTATTGCACCTTTGCACGGTAGTATTCACTTTCATCTAAGTTGCTGCCATTTAACTGAGCAATGGAAGATTATACTTGACCCTGCATGTAATCATAAACAAAGTGTTCAGATTTCTGGAAGAGCTTGCTCTCTGCTATCCATCTGCAAATAACTCTACCCCTCTTTAAAAGGCAGATGCAGTGCTACAAGTGTTCATTTGGGCATGGAGAGCCATTAGCACTGGAGGGATGGGACTGACAGCTTCTTTAGAAAAAAATCAGGCAAAGCTCAAGGAAGGGATAAGGAATTTGGAAAGCAAGAAACAGAAGAGATGGATAAAGCTGTAAGAGAAAAAATGGGTTGGGGAAATGATATGGCACATGGTAGGAATACATATCATTGCCGTGCATCAAATTATTTCTGTAGTACTTGTACAACTGCATTGGTAAACCCCTGTAGATACCAGTGGCAAAGAAAATTAACTTATAGTCTCACTGAAAATTACATTCAACACTTAACACACAACAGCTCCTCTAACTTCCTGTCTGTGGATATGGAAATTGTTTATTCCTTTTCTGGCTGTGATTTACAGCTCTATTTAATGAATGGACCCAATTTAACTTCAGTCAGCTGACAAGATTATTGCTTGGTACAGCCCATTGACTTCTGGTATGAGTACATGACCACTTCTTAATCATGAATTACAGCAGATTTATGGCATAGCCTTCAAATTTAAGCCATTGCCAATTGTGGGGAGGTGGTAACGACTTACAGTCGTTTTGATTTAATGTACTGATGTGCAGGTGTCAGAACATGGACTCTGGAGCCTCCATAGGGAGCAGCTAAGTCTTTCTAGTCCCATAGACTCCTAACATACCATCCTTAACTAATCTGACAAAAGAAACAGAAGGGTGTTCCTACACTGGGAGCTGCATTTGCTGTCAGGAAAGTTTCCTTTTCCTCTGCTAGCTGTAGCTGTATTCTTCTGATGTGCACTACATGCTTCCTTGCCAAATGCAGGCAGCCATCACTTCCTTTTCTAGGCATTTATATTCAAGTGGAGTTGAGTTGCTTCATCTTTTCAGGATCGAGCATTTGCTATTTTTCTGCCAGAGAATATATCATACTTCTGGATTTCTGCATTTATTTGACTTACCTTTTGCACCTGGACAATTGTAAGATGTAAGATAAATAGCAGACTACTGTATAATACATCATCTTGCTGCAGCAAAACCACACAAATGGTTAAGTGGTGAAGCCTGGAGGGAGGGTAATGGGATGAAGGTGTAAATAAGATAACATTAGCTCTGTAACTTGTGAACTTGCTGACAAGCCAAACATTTGTGATGGCTCTGGTGAACTTGATCCTGCAAGATTACATGATTTGCATCTCCTCTTGAATGACACAATTTTAACTGAAGGTAGAGTTACTTCTTCAGTAAAATCCTAACAGCAGAGGTCATAGACAGGGAAGTGGTCTGGGAAGACTTAATCCCGTGTGAGCAATGTTTTGCGTGTCATTAGCTGGGGTAAATTATGTTCCTCTCTGAGTATAACCTGGTGCCTGTTTGCACAGGGAGTGTAGAGCCTGCTTTCCATGTCAAGCAGATGGGAGGCTCTTTGGGAACTGCCCAGCACTCCAAAATAGACTAACACCCTTGGGAAGTGATTACTGCACTGCCACCATGTGCCTGTGCCAGCCCAATTTGGTAGCTTCGCCTGTCTTCATGTCCAGTGATCACTATGTCCCCAGGGGAGAAGTCCCTCCTACTGTGTGTCGCTGTAATGAGAGGGGAAAGTAGTAAGTTTTCCAACCTGAGGTACAGTGTGTGTCTTCTCACAAGATAAATGAGGTCACTTTTACACCAGGCCCAGTCTGTTTCACCAGCACAGAAGGAGGATTGAAATTCAGCCTCTGCTATCCTGAACACCTCTATAATCCCTGAACTGATTTCTGACATCTGTATGAATTTATAAATGAGGACTGCAGAGAGCATCTCTTTTAATTTCCAGGAACCATAAGCACCACGTAAATGGATGCTTTATGGAATACTTGAGGATATTAATTTTTCATGCATTGCTTGCAGACTGTCTGCTGAGGGCACTCAGCAGTAGCACATGGTGCCTTCGTGTGCAGGGAAGGCACAGAACCCCAGTGAGACCAACAGATGCAGACAGGCTCAGGAAGGCTGTTTGATTTGGCAGAGAAGCCATAGAGGTTGTGCTGGGGTACCAGGTGGATACTGGCCTGCAGAGACCTAGTCAGGGGGAGCTGAGACCTCCCAGTGATAAGGGCACCCTCCATCTCCAAACACCAAGGGGCATCCAAACTCTCACTGGTCCCAAGTACAGTGGCCTGTGCCCATGGCAGCCCAGCCCTCTGCTGTGACATGCAAGGGAACTGAAGCTCCTATGACTTATGAAGTCCATCAGGTCTGAGGTGGCAACTTAGCTTTCACAGTAATATCATTAATCTTGTTTGAACAAGAGCATCTCTTCTAGAAATGCTCTCAGGACTTCAATGCATACTGCACTGCAGTTAAACATTTCCCTTCCCCTTTGTATTTCTAAACAATGATGTTAAAATGCAAGGTTTTAAAGAAGAGTATTTGTCCTTTAATAGCAGAACAGAACATTTCATTTTTACAGAACTGTAGGTCTGACTTAGCGGATGAAATATCTGAGATAAAAACACGGGTTTGAGTTGTTTTTTTCCCCCCAGTTTCCCCAGAGGAAATCTACACTGGGTCGAGTTGTTCACATCTGTAACCTCCCTGAGGGAAGCTGCACGGAAAATGATGTCATTAACCTGGGGCTCCCATTTGGGAAGGTCACCAACTATATCCTCATGAAATCCACTAATCAGGTACTGATTAGTTACTGACATTTGGGGTCACCGTTGTTGATGTCTACTGGTTTAAAGATATACTGATGTGAAGACAGAGTCTTTGGGGGAAAATCTTTTGTTTTGTAGTAGAAACTTCAATATATGAAGCCTGCTCCTAAAGTCAAAGAAAAAATTGGTGTTCATAGAATGAGACGATGGCCTAAGCATCACCACTGCCTCACAATTCTTGTTAAAACCCCCCAGACATACCAATGAAGAAGTATTGTAAAATTGTACTTTAATAAATAATAATCTATTTTTAAAAATTAATAACTTGGCCTTCTCTCAGCCTTTTGTTAGGGTCACATTCAGACTCCTGTTGTTCTGTTTGGGAGGGTTTAAATGCTTTCTTACCCATACTAATAAAGCTGAAGTGGGCATTGAAGAATGACTTGCACTTTAGTCTGTATCAGCTGCCCTACACTGCTGAACTGTTGTTACAGCAAAGGCAAACCCCTCAATTGTGTGATTGCAGTTACATGCTGGTGGCAGAGCTAAATGCTAAAGGAAGGCTGTGCCCTTACAGAGGGCACCGACACCTCACTCCCCTTTAATCTGCACTGCATTATAGTAGAGCTCTTTCTTCAATGTAGTTTAAGTCTACTGTAAGTAGCTTAAGTCTCCCAGTAGTAGTAGGCTGGGAAGAGTAGAAAATCTTCTCTCACATACCTGCAGCAGACAGCACAGATGGATGTGGAATACACACCAGTGGGTAGTATGATGTTTCAAAATGCAGTCATTACCCACTTGTATGTTCCTTGACCAGTTAAACTACAATCACATCAAATGATTTTTTTGTGTAAATAAAAGTGCTTGTTCAGTCAGTCAGGATTTTTTAACTCTTTTTTGGCTCTGTTCTGACTGTTCATGCTCTGATTATCTGCTTTTACTGGATCACTTGCAATTATGTATGACGCAGCTGAGAGTCTTGGGAGCAGTACATGCTGCAGCATTGCAGTTCTGCATCCTGTCAGCAGCTGACCTTGGTGTAGAAGCATCAGAAAGGAAGTGAGGGAATGGTGATGATTTCATATATTGAGAAGAATTAAATTCCAAGCATTTAATTTTTCAACTAAACTGGCTTCTAGAGTTGCCTATTGGCTTTAACAACTGAGAAATGGACTGAGTGTTAACATTTCAGCCCCAGGGCTAGAAAGCCACCTAGTTCTGTACTGTCAAGATATTTCGCATAAGAAGTATCCAGACAAAAATGATTGTGCTGCCTTTTCTTTCTGTATCTTTAATTATGTAGTAGATTTTAAAGCTCTCCCCATTTGTGCTAGGCCTTTCTGGAAATGGCTTACAGTGAAGCAGCCCAAGCCATGGTACAGTACTACAAAGAAAAACCTGCTATGATAAATGATGACAAGTTACTTATTAGGATGTCTAAAAGATACAAGGAGTTGCAGCTGAAGGTAAGGTAGTTGTTCCTGATCAGATTTCCTGAGTTTCCATGGCATGATCTGGAGAATGCATATAAAAATTCTTGCTGATTACCTATTTCTAATTAATGCATTAGTATTATGGTAAAAGAAAGGTAAATTAATGAAGGTATGATAACCATCCTTTATACTTTGCTGCTTGCTCTTGCTCTAAATTTTAACTCTTGGAAGAGATCCCATTTTCTCTGATTCTCTCATACCACTACTTCAAAAATCCCTTCTGAGCTTCTTTCTCAGTGGGCTCCCCACATTTCTTGATCTAACAAAGGTCTAAACCACAGCCATGTGTAAGATGCAACATGTCAACAAAAATAAGGTGGTCCTATACTTTTAGTCACACCTTAACCCCAAAGCAATGCTTTTTGCTGCTTGGCATACTTGAGCCAATAGTCCAATCTCTATATCAAACAGTGATGGCAGGGCTGAACATCACACTGATTTCTTTTTCTTTCCTGGAAATGACCTAAATGAAAGAGAAAATGTTGTTTTAATTACTTTTTTTTTTAACCACATTTCATATGTGAACACCTGAGTGATGTCCAAAAATCCACAATCTTATGAGGATATTTATGGAAACTTATGTACTGCCATGTGTAATGCTAAAAGAGTATTATTTTTTTTTCATGAAGACTTGGACTGGAACTGACAATGAGGAGCTGAAAAGCTTCATAATGTATTATCTAACACAGCACAAAGTTACTTTATGAAATAACTCTGTAAGGTTCCAAGTTAAGAGGTTAAGGGGCCTTTTATGAGCCTTGAGTTAAAACCATGTAATTCAGATGGCTTAGTTTGACCTTTGGAAAAGCCTCTTTCTCCCCTGTATGTGTCTGATAGTTAAAGGAGACTTAAAAGAGGTGCCTAAAGTTCATAAACCAGGCAGTGTTCCTTAGTGTGGTACAGTGTGGGTTCAGATGTGGCATGGCAGAGACTGTGCATCTTAACACAGATGGAATGAAGATTGCGGCAGTTTGCCGGCATTTCAGGCAGATTTTCAGCCTTTGCACATGTCATGGGATAATTTTTCTCTGCAGGAGCAAAAGCTCTTTTCCTTTGTTAAAAAGAGACATACAAACAAAAGTACAGCATGGAAGGGGGAATATGCATGAGCTACTCACCACAACAAACTACTGTGTTCCTGCATGATTATGCTGCTCGGCTTGGTGCATGCACCAAGTGTTTGGCAAATTGTGTGCGCTCCAGCCTGGAGTAATGCATCTTTTATAAATGATCTTGAGTCTCAAGTAATCAACACTTCCAACACACATCTTTCTTGCACTTAGCTTTTCTGAAGCTCTCTCCTAAGCATAGTCTGTTAGAGCTATACTCCAGAATGAGCTAAACTCTGAGATGAAAAGCAGGCATATCCCAGAGGATCAGAGATAGGCTGCTATAGGGATTGAATTCAAATATCAGAAAGATTGTCTGGGCTGTTCCTCTTGCATCCCCTTCCTAGAAATATGTAACAGGGCAAGCCAGTTTTCAAAGCCGGTTACAGCAGCCAAGTATGAGGAGGCAGTGCTACAACGTAATGGAGCAAACTTTCCATTTGTATCATTTTACTGCTTTGATCGTGCTGTTGAGATACCCGCTGCAGAAAAGGGGGTAACCACAACACTGAAACCTAGTATTCTCAGCGGTAGTATAATGGAATGATACGTGGGTGCTGTTTCTTGAAGGACAAATCACCTATGTTAGCTTGGAGAGTAGTGCAGCATGCTAAACCATGTCTTTGTCTTTAGAAACCAGGTAAGAATGTGGCTGCCATCATCCAGGACATCCACTCGCAGAGGGAGAGGGACCTGCTGCGTGAGGTGGACAGGTAAAGTTTCTCCACAGTTTGGAACTGGGACCTGGATAAGTGTGTAAACCTGCAGGCAGAAAAAGCATAATCTGTGTGCTTCCCTCTCCTATCTCATTTGCTTCCTTAATGTTCATTTCACTTCAAATCACGGTAAAAATGTAAGTAGATACAATAGTAGGTCCAGGGCATATATAATAAGATCAGACTGGAACTGTGCAGATTGTGAAAACAAATATGCTCTTTCCTACCGATGATGGCTCAAAAAAATGCACTTGATATGTGAAGGACACACTCTCCCTTAAGTGAAAAGCATGAAGGCAGGGGTGCTTCAAGACCTACCGAGGAGGAGTCAGTTCAGGTTAACTGTATTTGGGTATATTTCCCATTTACCTGAATTCTGGACCATCCAGCAAAAAATGGAGAGGAATCCTAAAAATTCTCTTTTAAACCAGTGACCTTTGTCACTTTTGTCTCAGAGATGCCCTAGATGGCTGAATATTAAGGGTACAGTCATCATGGGCATTGTAAAGGTATTAACATATTGTAAGCTTTTAATGCTGAACTCCTATGTGACACGTTTAAAAATGAATGAATATATTCTTGACAGATCTGTGGGGATTAGTTGAGCTCTCTGGATATGACACTGCCTTTTCTCTTGCTCACTGTGTCTGCAGCTGTGCAGTGCATGTCTGTGACAGGCCTGGGGTCTCAGGTTCACAGTCCCCAGGGTACTCCTCATGTGTTTCCAATGTACAAGATCTTGGTAGACCGCAGTGGATGAGCTGGATTAGTTACAGCTGCTTTTCCCCTCTACAGCAGGTATGGCACGGAGAGGCCCCGCTCTCGCAGCCCCATAAGCCGCTCCCTGTCTCCCCGATCCCACACTCCCAGCTTTACTTCCTGCAGTTCACCCCACAGCCCAATGGGGACGGGCAGGACTGACTGGGGAAATGGGAGAGAGTCATGGGATCAGTCTCCATATTCTCGACGGGAAGAGGAAAGAGACAGCAGAGAATGGCGAGAGAATGGGGATGAGAAGAGGGACAGGACTGACATGTGGGTACATGAGAGGAAACATTATTCCCGACAGCTGGACAAGTTTGATTTGGATGAACGGATTGAAGGAGGCAGAGGGCACAGAGAAAAATATTTAAGGAGTGGTTCCCCTGGCTCCCTTCACCCTTTATCAGGGTACAAATCCAGAGAAGATGACTATTACCGAAAAACTTCCAAGTCAAAGTCTGACAAGTTTCAGAGGCAGCTGCAGGATTTACCTGGGAGGTCCAAAAGAAAGGAAGAGGCAAAGTTAAGGGAACGCAGGCATTCTTACAGCGAGGACACTGCCAGAGAGGAGGCTGCTGAACAGAAGCACAGCAAAGGATCCGAGGGCTCCAGGCAAAAACAAAGTGACAGGAATAAGGTGAAGAAAGCAGAAAAAGACCAAGAAGAAGATGCTGCTGCTGAAGGCAGTGATGTGAAGGAAACCAAAACTCCTGAGAATGAGGTAAATAAAGATCTTGAGCTGTATTTAAGAAGGCAGCTGCTGAAGTAGTACATGTTTTGAACTGCTCTAGATCAGTTGTTGTGGTTATGGTGCTGGTGACTTACAGTGTTTTGCCATGATAAAATCAGGGAACACAGGCCTAGAAGAAATCTTGGGAGTTCATCTTGTCCACCTCTTTCCTAGATCATGCAGACCTATGACACTCTTGCATGGTACATGGACGTTGTCTTTCTGTGCAAACAGAGAAGCTTTGGGTACCCAGTGAAGGGAAAGGGACAGACAACTGGAAACAAGAGCAAGTGACAACCTGCTGTCTGCATGCAAGTTGTGTGTGCAGGGGCAATTGTCCTACTGCTCTCTCTTTGAAGTTGTACAGAGTACCCCATAGCTGCTCTCTCTGCATCCATCACCTCCTTCCACTGCCTGTGATATGGGTTGAGTTATCTGGGAATTAAGTGGTATTTTATAGGGATGCACAATACTTGCAGGACAGTAATTCCCAGGACATTACAGGGAACTGGTGGATATACTGCTAAAATGAGGAACAAACTTTTAGCGAGGAACATTTTTCTTTTGGTCAACACAACAGAACAATTAGTTTCTGTTGATCAAATGTCCCTACCTTCAGCTGTGGCAGGACTAATTCACACTACTCCCTTCAGTGGGCTGGCAGGAATCTCTTCCCATGGCAGAACCACTGAGCCAACTCACCTGTAAAATTACGGGATCTCAGGAGAAATAATCCCAGTTGGTAAAGCGGCAGTCTTTGTGGGCTTGCTTCTCCACTGGGAAAAACACATGGGAACAGATCAAGATGCCTCATTCGCTCAGTCCCAGTAGAGTGTATGCTCATATCCCCACCCCATGAGGATCTTGTTACTGGCTCTTGGCCACCTTTCCTCCCCCAGCCCCCCTGGTGATAGACTGCTGCCATCCACCCCCAGGGATGCTGGCACAGGAGGCTGCAGAGCTGCTTTACTGACCAGGGGTCCATCTCTAGCTTGTGGCTTTCTGCTGCCAGAGCCATCTTTGGTTGTTTTTAATTGACCTTGTGTTTGCTCTTCTCACGTGGGAGCCAGTTTGGTGGAAATCTCTAGTCTTGTAACTCAGCTGGTCTCTGTAGCGGGCAGCAGCACTACCTCATGCCATAGATATGTGTGTCTGTACCACCTTTTGTCATCTTTCTCCTTTGGCTGGTATTTCACTGTGATTGATGGTTTCTTGGGAGGAGATGTCAGGGAGAAATGTCAGACAGCATCCTAAATCACCAGTGCTGCACACTCCTCTGCATGTTTTTCAAGTTAAAAATGGCTTTGCTAAAGGCATACTTCTCCAGGGACTGCTGCTAGTAATCTATTTTAGAAGGAAGAAATATGTTTGAATGTTTTGAAGTCACACTTCTGTTTCACCTCTCTTTTACCAAATGCCAGGTAGTTCTGTCGTTTCGTTCTTCCAAAGTCTGAGCAGTGCGAGCAGTTGCATTCTCAACTGATCTTACCTCAATAGACAAAATAGTTGAGATCTTCTGCAGGGTTTTAATGCTGCTGCTCTCCTTACCAGGTCTGAGCCAACACAACAGATGTGAGTAGAGAACAGAGGAGCAGAGGCTGGAGATTTTAACTAATTCACATTCTCCCCTACCTGTCCTCCAGCCAATTCTATGATATAAATTGCATCTAATTTTGTTTAAATGTCTTTTTCTTAATTCTCATTTTGTGCAGCTTTGCAAAGGAATCCAATTGCTGGGTCTTTTCCCACAACTCAATTGACTTGCATAAACTTTAGAAATAAAGACTGTGACCTTGTGAGTGACTTTGCTTCCCTAAACCCAGAATAGAAACATACTAGAGCACCACTGCGTGTTGCTATACGTGTATATGTTGTATTTATTTTAGTTTGGAAAAGAGGAGCAAGTTCCAGAGAAGAGCTCACCTTCAGCTAATAAACAAGGAAAAGAATCTGGAGAAATCCTGGAAAATACAAGACAAGAGAAGGTTGGTGACACATTGTTGGTGCAGCTTCCACAACAAAATGAGTGAAAACCCAGGTTTGGTAGCAGATTCTCCCCACTGAAATACTAAGCCTCCATGAAAGGCATGTAAAAGGGTTGTACAAGGGGATTGTCTAAATTAACTTGCCTTATCTTGACCTCTGCTCTAAGGGATAGCTTTTCCTGAAGTCTCCAGAACTCTTTTTTTAGTTGCTCTTTGCCCATGTACATTGCTTCACATGCATAGCCCTTGGCACTGGGAACTGTAGGTAACGTATGCCCAAGTGAAGAGCGGAACTTTGTGACACATGCCCCAGAATAAGAGATGTGGTCAGTTAGTGGAGAAGGAGGGGACCAATGGTGACAACTTTGGCCTTAGATGAACTATAGATAGTGGCCTCTTCTGATTGTTTCTGGTTTTAATTAAAAATGTCTTTACAGCACCCCTGCTGCAGCATCACAGTCAGGGACAGCAATGTCCTTGGAATTCCTCCAGCTTCATATCTGTAGGGTCATGGGTTGATAGTCAGATATGGAAGCTATTGATATCTCTTGCTGTAGAAAACTGATCTCCTGGCAAGAACAGTGTCAACTTCTGGAGTTTTCATGCTGTTTTAGGATTCTAGGAAGGGAAGTGTGGGAATGGCCAAATAGGAGGAGAATACATATTATTAATAGGTTATATGTGAACAATGACTCTGGGAGTTGAAATCTAAGCTACAAATGTGTCTTTAAAGTAAGATTTACCATATAATTCTAGTACTTCTGAGGCCAAATATCAGCACCGGAGTCCTGTAACTGCATGTATGGTGTATTTCAGGTTATGTACCTTGGAGTGTAACTGTAAAACTGAGTTTCCTTAAAGTCTAGGCCAATTTCTATGAACACAGTCCCTGGCAGAGGGCTCTTGCTGGTGGAAGGAAATGGCTGCAGAAGGTAGCCACGTTTCCTGAGTCACAACAGGAATTTAAAGGAAAAAGTGAAAGCCACAGTGTCTAGATTGGGGTTCAGTATATTCTTATTGTGCTGCCTATTTCTTGCCACCCTCGGATGGAGGTAGTAGAAAGGAAGAGGTTCATTACCTTGGGGATCACACAGTAGTATCAGTTGCATAATAAAGTAGAACAGGTTACACCTTGTTCTACTGCTTACACAAAAGTGAGAAGCAGGAGGCTGGAGAGGCTGTAATTCCCAAGGCAGTTACAGAATCTACACAAAGTGAGGTTTATGTGATAATTTAAAAGCAATTGCTTGTCCTTTTGCGTAAGGCTTAAAACCACAACACTAAGACATATTGGTCTTTGAAATTAAAATACAAGAGGGGTTAGGCGTGGGCAGAACCAAGTTCTTCCTGGCTCCTGATGTTCACAGCCCACTGTTTGACAGTGATGATACCTATAATCACTGTTTTACGTCTTTGTGACAGGACCGAGATTGGGAGAGTGAAAGTGAGATAGAAGGTGAGACCTGGTATCCTACAAACATGGAGGAATTAGTGACAGTGGATGAAGTGGGAGAAGATGATTTAATTATGGAGCCTGATATAACTGAGCTTGAAGAAATAGTGCCGGTTGATCAGAAAAATAAAACTGCTTCAGAGATGTGTCCCTGTATGTCAACCATGTTAGAGCTGAAAAATGATCACAGCCACCTAACCAGGAGTGAAGACAAATTTGCCCATAAAGCTTTAGAAGCAAACTTTAGATCGGCAAAGGGCAGTGTGGCTTCTAGCGGCTGCCCGGATGATGATGAGGATGATGAGAATGATGATGCTGTAACAGAAGCATCCAGCCTAAATCTGGACCCTGAGCAGAAGCCAGAGGAATTGCAGGAAGACCAATCTGCTAAGGAGTCTGATCCCCAGCAGAAGGAAGGAAAAATTGGTAAGAGCTCTGACACTCGTTTAGAGCCTGAAGATCACCATATACCTTCTGTTCATCTGAAAGAAGAGACTCTCCAGCTCCCTGATACATTTATAGATGATTACAAACAGATGGGATCACAGGGAGCTGAGAGCAGAGAAGCTATGGAAATGCTTGTTAAAAACGCTAGTGAAGAAACAAGACACGGAAGCCAAGACTGTCCAGAGGCCAAGGGTAAATACTCTTTCTTTCTCTTTAGCCCGCAGAGAGCCTTGCATGTTTTCTCTGACAGTGGACTGAAATTTATTGCTAACAAGAATAAATGTTGCTAATAGTATCAAGACTTGTCCTTGGAGCAGCTCAGTAAAAGAACCCCAGTGCCTTTCGCCAAGCTAAACCATTAGAGCCTTTTAGCTGAATAGCGTAAAGGAAATATGATAAGCAGCTTGCAAGCTTTCTGAAAGGCATAAGCTTCTATAATTGTCATGTGAAGGTTCACATGAGTTTAGCTGGACTCTTTCAGTGTCCTGCTAAATTTACTTTGAATTGTCAATGAAATGAGTGACAGTCTCTGAAGGTCAACAGAAAAGTATCTGTAATGTCTGGCTGGCTCCTGGACAAGGTGGGTATTCTCACACACTGTACTGAAGCATTACTAACATGGAAATCATCCGTAGATTGTTACTTCTTAGTCACTGTTCATGCAAAAACATGCCTTTTGGTAGGAATTGCCTGATCATCTGTTATCTACCTCACACTGCCTTTAATATAACCGATAGGACATGCTGTGAGATAATGCCAATAAATGTAATCATAGCTGCCTATTAATATGTTAGCTGTCAGGGAAAAAAAGGGATCTTAAATGTCTGAAAGTGAGTTCAGTTCCTCATCACACTTTCAAATGAAATTTGAGAGAATGGGCTGTGTATAATGAGGTGAAGTGGAAAACAGCACAGACCATGTTGGCCAGGAATGCTCTTTCTTGTTGCTACTGGAGCCCAGGTGATGGAGAAGGGGTTGTGAACAGAAGCTGCTGGAAGATTTCTGAGGGGAAAATGCTGCAACATTTAATGTGAATGTCTGATTTTGAACTGACTTCTTCCCTCAGGACAGATTTGAAATGTCCTCAGGTTTCATTACTTACCTGTTTGCCCTGAACTCACGAGGCTTTGTGTATTTGGAGATAACACTGCTGTGCAAACTCCCTGGGACTGCGAATGGCAAGGTTGGGTCCCCTGGGCAGCCAGCTGGTGAAAGAGCTGGGTATCCCAAGAGCACAGTTACTTCTGTGTTTCCAGGATCTCACCTTCCAGCTTGCCAGTGGCGAGCCTGAAAACTCCAGGGGAGCTTGTGTTTCCCAAGTTTCTATCACGGACTTGATGTCTGGGATCTGCAGCGCAAGGCTTCAGGCTCTCTGCAGATGTAGCTGTCAGCTTAGAAGCCCAGAAATCAACTTCAGTGGGACTAAAGTTGCCACAAAGGCCACAAAGGTGTCTCAAGAAGAGCTAGCTGAAGGTTGTGGGTTTTCCCAGGATCTCTGCTGCAGACTTGGGAGCCTGGAATGCGCTTAAAGTTAACTCGAAATCCAACCAGCCAGGGGGAGTTGGGATTATTTTCTTTTAAATCAGGTAATAGACATATTTAAAACAATGAAGAAAAATGCATTGTCATAGCCAGAAATTGCAGATCTTTGAACTACAGACTTGAAAGGCAGGAAGGATTTGTTTTGGGCAAAAATGTATTTGTTTTATGAGAAAATATACCCCCTATCTAGGTGAACTTTGCAATGCAATAGAAATTTTGTCAGGGTAAGGGAACCAGTTCTTTGATGTGAGAACTGAAGAATAAGAACCAAACCAGTTTATCTGTAATCCTGTTGTTCTGTGATAACAGATTCCTCTTTTTTCTGAATAAAAGCAATTCACATGTTGGTAAGGGAGAGCACCTGTTCTTTTGACTGGCTTTATTTACCTCAGCAAAGCAAACCACTGTTTTCCACAACTTGAATCTCCGGCCTATGTCTATTAATGTCAGTAGGCAGGGACCAGCCAGCCCATCCCAAGTGGCCAGAAGCCATGAAGCAGAAGCTACCCCTTGGATTGCTGAGAATGGGAGAAGAGTGGCTCCAGGGAGCAGATGATAATGATGCTGCAGGGTTCCTATAAGAGGAAGGTTTGCTCTGCCCACACAGCTCCTTAGGCAGTTTGGGAATTAGTTCTCAGCAGGTCCTGGTGGCCCTCCTTTCTCCAGGTTAGCACAGCTCCATCACTGCTCATGCAGTACCATGTGTGGTTATGGAGCTGTGGTCAGACCATGCTTGGGCCAGTATAATGTTATAGGTCTGTGTAGAGGTTAAAACATGAAGAGAAAGAACATAACAAACGTGAAACTAGAAGCAGAAGAATGGTTTGCTAGGAGAAACAGGGCTGGCTGCCCCGTGTTGTACAGCTGTTGGAGTTGCACTGAGCAAGACTCTGATTTGTATGGAAAAGCATTTTTTCCTGGTTTTACTGCATTTATAGATCCACCCAGTGTTTCCAAGAAGTTTACAAATGCCTCTTTAAGCTAATAAACTCTTTTTATTCAAGACATTTATTCATTTGTTAAGCAAATTCTAGGTACCTGGAAATGAGATCTCTGGAATACCCGGAGGTAGAGTCTAAAAGAAGGCACCCTCCACCAGGCTGGGAACAAGAGGATGTCTTCACCGAACTCAGCATTCCACTGGGTACGTTTGGAAGCCCAGGCCACCCTCAGCCTGCAGTGCTGCCCACTGCAATACCTACAGCTTCAACAAGATGTCACTTTAAGGCTACTTGCTATAGTTACTTTTCAGAACAGATGTGAGGAGAATGAAGGAACAGGGTTTGTGACAGAGGGGTAGCCGTTGAAAGAAACGGGCTTTTGATTATAGATCATTGCTAATTTCATTCCAGATGAATGGCAGATGATAGCTGTTAACACTGCTGTGAGACGAAGTAAGTTCTCTTGGACTATAGATGAATTCCATATGAAAAATACTTAGTAATTTAAAAGTCTGTTATAAAACTATTGCTTATGCTTTCAGTATAAGCAAAAGTATTAGTTTTACTGTGTAAGCACTGGTCATGAGTAAAACACCTATAAGAAGTGTTAAACCACAACAACATCCTAAAGTGCAATCCGTGTAGCTTCAGCGTCAATTTAATTCTAAGTACTATCGCTATTCTAGCCCTTGAGGTTACACAGTGAAGTTTCCAGTCAATTTTATTCTTAAGATGGCACATTTTTAAATATGTGTAATATGTAAGAGAGAAGTGGAAGTTGTTGTGGTTTAACACTTCTTATGGGTGTTTTACTCATGACCAGTGCTTACACAGTAAAACT
>JAOEHX010073252.1:0-20946 GCA_025448015.1 Bolborhynchus lineola | reverse complement strand
AAATATATTACTTTAAATAATTTCAATAACTATGATATTCAAACCTAAGTACTGTCTGACAGAAATGCATTTCTTGATTCCACATGGTTTTTGTATCATTTCTCATTTATACATGAGTCAATGTTTGACTAAGCAAGCAAGAAAAAATATTTTTGTGGACATTAGTAAGAATATTATTAATCCTAGTGGGTAAAGCACATAAGGTTTAATTAGGAATAGTTCTTCGGCTCTTCCTATTAGTTGTTTACAACAATGGCACTACTCTTGGGACCTTCTTTTACCACATAAACCTTGATATAAATCATAACACATCAATAACGAATTAATAGTATAAACATAAAATTGTGATGTTAATAAATAAATTTATGAGCAAGACTACAAAGGACTTAACCTTACAGGTCACACCCAGATAAAATCTGTGTTGGTTAAGGTATCATTTTAAAGCATTTTTGGGTTCTGAGTTTGTGACATCCATAAATGCAGCCCGTGAATTAATGCTTGCATGATTATAGTCTCAATTTGCAACCATTAAATATTTGTAAATGAGTTCTCTTTTATTCCAATCCCCTTGCAGCAATGTTGATATGTATTATATTTACTACCTAGACTTTTATAAAAGGCAGAAGAGCCTGTTTTTGGAGGGATGAAAACCATCCCCCAAATATTTATTTTCACGCTTAGGTGAGGAAATCCCCAAAGGTTCTTGAGGATGTTTATTTAAGCGATAGGATATAACAGTTCTGACTTCAAAGGAGGCTCCATATGCTTTCCTGTTGGGCATATACATTCTGGTAGCTTACATACTTAAGAGCACAGGGAATGATATTTAGTCCCTGCTTATGTCAGGGAGGGTTGGTCCTTTCCAACCCTAACTCTTCTATGATTCTATGATTCATATTCAGCCATAAAGAAATGGATTTTCATTTTTTTTTAGATCTGAAAATATGTCTTCAGTTTGGTTAAATGAAAAGCATAACAAAACCTTAAAACCACTAAACAGATTCAGAACCTTTCCTCTGTCTTTGCTGTCCCTAGAAAAACTCTTACACCTTGTAAGCCCTAACTGGGAGCCCAGGCTCACAGGGAGATCTTTAGGATGTGACTACCTGTCAAGTAAACACAGGGGATGTTTCCCTGTATTTTCTATGAAAGGCTTTTACCGAATGGCAATGGGCAGCAAAGGAATGGTTTCCGGGCCTCTGAAGGAAGGCGCTGTGACAAGCTGCAGGGCGGTTAAGACAGGACCTGGGATGTCTGACGGCTGTGTCTTGTGAACAGGCTGACCTGGCGCGGCAGTCTGCTCCCTGCCAAGCTCCGTCTGCAGGGCGCCAGGGACTGCCACGTGCACAGGTGCTGTCTCCAGTGCTTCCAGATTCTGGAAGTGTGACCTGGAAAAGCTGAGGTGAGCGAGTCCCTGACCATAGCCAGGAGCCAGCCTGAAGGGTGAGATTTGTGAGAGGGGAAAGACGCTGACAGATCATTTTTCACTACAGAAATGCACAGTGTAAGTTTTCTCTGTGCTGTGGTATTCGATAGGTGAAGCGTATTCCTTGAAATTGTTTATGAATCTATTCCTGAAAGAATAGGTCATATATTTGTAGGTATAATGTATTTCATTATTATGTATACTATAAACATGCCCGCTTACCTTAGTTTCCAGTTTCATTTTTGCAGTGCTCAGCTCTTCTTTTATTTGGTTAATTTTTTCATAGCTTCTATTTATGTCGAGTTTAGCTGCAACACAACAAAAAACCCATAAGAATGTGTGCTCAGTTTGTAAAAGTTAGTGGGGGTTGAAAGTAGATGATTTTAAGGTCCTTTACAGCCCAAACTATTCTATGATTTTAAGTCACATTCTCATAAAAACACGCTATTGGCAATAAGCAGCCAGCCCAGCTGCCTGCCAGCTTTCACTGATCCCCTCATGGCAGTGGTCTGCCCTGCTTTTCCCTAGGGAAATGGAGAAGCCATTAAGTGTGGTCAGTGTCACCGCCAGACCCACAGGACGGTGGCCATGGGGCAGACCTTGTTGGATGAGCTGTCTCTTCTCCCTCGCCTGCTTCTCTGTGAACTCTATTTGCTGGAACAAAGCATCCAGGTTCATTTCTGTCTTCTTGTGGAGCCTCTGGGCTCTGTGGGTCTTCTTTGTGGAGGGCTGGCTGGTTAAAGATGGGATGTGCCGAAGGAAGGTGAGGCTGGGCCTGGAAACAGCCCTTCCCTAAGGGCTCTGTGCTGAGCCAGGCCTAGGCTCTGCCCTTGGCTCTGCCTCCGTGGGGTTGGGAAAGAAACCCCAGACCATGGAGGGAAGTGACTGTGGTAGATGGGACACGGCTGCAGAGGAGGAGGTGGCACCGTGGGATGTTTGGGCTGCAGAAAGTAGCAGGACAAGAGTGACCTCAGGCAGAGGGAAACATGGACGACAGGCTGGGGGAATGGAGGAGATGGAAACGAGCACGCAGAGAAGCAGCACAGTAGGAGTACAAGAAAGACTATATCTGGCTAGGCAAAAGGCAGCTGACACTCTGAATCTTGTCAAACTTACGCATGTTCGTGGAACATTGGTTCTGACTCAGAGTCTGGGGAGGTCTGACTTTATTTCTCTGGGACCACATGTTTTATACTGGCTTTGAGTTGTTCGGAAGCTGGGTTTTTACACCTTGCTTTTTCTGTGGAGTGATCACCATCCTTCTTAGATATTGTATCTGCTCAGATTTGTTTGTCTTTTGAAGACTGATCTCTAAGCTTAGCAGTTAAAGAAATGGGATATTATCAGCTGTTATACGGAAGAAGGCAGTAAAGCTAACTACACAAAACTTAACTAACCATGGTCAGACTCAACTCAGATGCATTTCACTGTTAATGTAAAATGACAGTGTTTGTGTTCCAGTTGGTCTAAGTAAGCAAAGATCAGAACATAGCCCATGGTATGCTCTACTGGAACACAGTTGTGTATGAGCTTCTGCAGCTTTCTGGTTTGTACACTGTAAATGTAAATACCCAGCTGAAGATGTAATTCATATTACAGGGTTTGTTCCTACATCTTGAGAAGGATTAACTACATTCTGCACAGGGAATATCTATGTGAAGTTTGCCTACCATCTTTGAGGCAGAAAAAGCCTGGAGGAGTGGAACTTCGTAGCTTTCCAGCCTTTTTAACACTGAAAAAGATCAGGATTATTGGCAGTCCTGTCTTGCTAAAGAGTTGTCCTCAGAGGAGATACTGTCTTAGAACAGACTGCAGCAGCAAAGTTCAGAAATCAGAAAATCTTTGTAAAAAGCAAAAAAATATGCATGAGAGTACCACCGTCTTACTAGTGAAAAAACCTGTTCTAAGTTAGCAGAATGAAGCTGAGAATTCTGGAAATATGTTATACAATTTACTGCTTTAAAAGCACCGTGTTATAGCTGATAGTGTGTTATCAAATGGTGCTTTTTAAAGAAAAGATATTGCTGTCTCTAAGGAAGAAAATTTGATGAAATTTAAACCCCTGAAACTAGCACATTATGTTGCAGGAAATGCAATTATTTTTTAAAATGGAACAAAGTGCAACTGAGGGAGAAAAGTTCACAAAAGTGAATTTAGAAAATGTTTCTGAAGTGGAGCTTCCTGTCCAAAGGCCGAAGGAAAAGCGGATGAATCAAACAGGAACAAGATTGAGGCAGTGATTTGTTACACAGGTCTGATGAGTGAAAAAGTAATTTTACAAAATTCAAGAAAATGAACTGCTCTATCAGTAGATCAAGGAGAAAATAAAATGAAAAGCTGTCTTTGAAGTTTTTGAGACTTGACTACTTTTGTGTTTCAAACTGAGAAAGCTGCTGTAGGCTGGGATGGTGTTCAGTATCACTTATTTAAGAAACAACTGTGTTTTGTGAAGGATGCCTCTAATTATGTCAAAGGGACTGTTCTCCCTAGAAAGAAGAGTCTGGCTCCAACTATACTTCTCACTGTCTGAGAATGACCATTTGGTGCAATTAACAGTTAGTTCTGTCAAAGATTCCTTCAGAAACTGAAAAAATTCAAAGAGGAGCAAGTATTTGACATTAAGCTTCACAGCTTTTGGTTTCTGCAGCTATTTGACACATTCTTGAGTTTTACAGGGGAAATTAACTCACTACAATTCAGGATTGTATGAAATGAAACAAGTGCCTTCAGAATCAGGATCATTGCTTCAAAGGTATGTATTTACCTGGCTCCTGTGGAAACGGTCAAGATCATATGAACCTAAATGTTTCAGAATAAAAGAAAATGTGTATTACCTTTGCTCAACTCCAATATTTGGAAAGTAAAAGATCTTTCATAAATCACTAGCTGTTAGAAAAGTGACTTTAATTTTATTCTGTTGGTCATATCAGTACAACCTAATCTTAATCTATATCTGTATCTTAATCACTGTGCTGTAATCAGGTCATCTCTCTCTAGTGTACTTCAAAATTAGTGATTGCCCTTTGTAATCAGGCTGCTGTGCTGGTAGTAAAGTTTCTTCTACAAGTTTATTCTCTAGTTTGTGTATGAAGAAGAAAAGCAAGATATAATTCTATGATTTTGTTTGCAATTTCAAGTCACTATATTTATTAGTGTAATTTATTTCAAAATCATATGCAGTTAGATCATTACAAAAATTGTTTTTCTGAAAGCCAACAATGAAAAAGGCAAACGTAAAGAAGTGGTGGGATAAAATTTTATGATGCAACATGGTCTTCACCGGAAAAATATATAGTAGAAACTAGAAATTATAGGATTATAGCTACACATAGATTTCCATTTTTGTGCTTAAGCACTGTGAGTATTATTTTTTCCATATACAAATCACACTGCCTCTTTTTGAAGTGTTGTATTCATAACAAACCTTCTTCCCAAACTACATCTCTTTGGTCTTTCTTTGCTGTTGGTGGTCTTTGTATTTGCCACCTATTTTTGCAGCAACCTTTTTCTACCTTACATGAAGGAATAAAGACAAATTATTCTGTGGCATAAATTCACAGGTATAATTTTGTGTTTAGTGCTGAAGTCTTTGCTAAATTTTACTAGGAAATAGTATCTATATGTGTGTGTGTGTGTACGTGTGTTTGTGTGTGTGTATATATATGTATATAAGATTGAGAACTAACGACTTGGAATATAGTGTTGAGCAGGAATGCTGATGGAGAGCGACTACCAATAGTGAGAAGCCCAGTAAAAATTTGGCATAAGTAGGCATAGAACTCAGTAGATGTATGCAAAATTAATTTTGTAATGTGGCTTTTAAAATCAAAGCTTTAGCTCTACCATTTAATACTTCATTGTTAAAATACAGCAAGCAGGGTGATAACATGTCATAAAGTTGTTTTAATGCAAATCAAGAACATTTCATGTGGTTGTTCTACCCCTCCCGCTAGCCACCCATCACACCACAGGGGGAGATGGAGTTGTTCTGTCTTCCATTGCCTGCCTGCCTGGGCTAGGAGGGCAGGGGGGAGGACAGGAACAGCAGAACAAACACTTTGTGGTCTCTGCTTAAATATACTTGATTTCCCAGTATTAAAAAGAAAATAAAAAAGGAATAAAAAAACCCTCAACTACTTCTGAAAACCTAGAGTTGGACAGCAGAGAGGAGGAATACTAATGCAGTAATAACCTATAATTTATGATCTATTTGTAATTTCCTGAGAAACTCAGGTTAAACACAGTATAGTTATTATCTCTGGAAGAGTGGGAGCAAATTGCTAACCCATAGGCTAGAAGTTCTTCATTTCTTGTAGACTGCTCAGCAAGGGACTCATGAATGGACACCTAGTTTCCTCCTTGTAACAGGGATGAAATAAGCTTCAAAAATTCATGTTGTAAAACATAAAAGAATGGAAAATGTGGAAATAAATCCCTGGCAAATTGCAAGTAAATGATTCTCTGTGCCCCAAATCCCTATTTCTTTTTTTCAAGTGACAAAACTGAGTTAATGAAAAGACGTGTGTGTTTATAATGTATTAAAAACCACTGAAAAGTAACTTCATACTCCCCCTAACATGTCTGGCTTCTGACTGCAACGGAGAATTAGCTATACTCTTTTCCACTTTGGTAGGAATGTAAACAACTTCACAACAGATGTTCTTTATAAGGATAGGGCCTGCTATTTCCATTGTGATATGTGTGTTTGAGTCTTATATCCAAGATTTTGTTTGTTTCCATCTGGAAAGGCTTCATTGGATCCCTTTAGGTTACAAAAGCAAAGATTGCTATTTTATGTTTTTAAATCTTAGTCTTCTATTGTCTTTGGTTAAAATAACACACCTGCTTTCTTTGCTGATTGGTAACTGTGCTGTTATATAAGTATCTACATTATTCCTCTGTAGTGTTTTAGAGTCTTAAATATATTTCAGTTGTCTCTTTTACTGGATCTAAGAGTTTATCCTAAAACTTTTTACTCTGCTGTTCTGTAGTATTTGGATAAGCAACAACTGAGCCTTTCACTTTGAAACATTTATCAGACCTTATTTATCTTGGCATAACAGTAGTAACTTGTCTAATGGAGAAAGAATTTTTCAGATCCGGAGTGCATATCACAGTACAAAACACTGTCTTGGCTTTGCATTTTCATAGTAAATTTTCTTAATTATTTGGCTGGAACACTGCAGTTTGCTTTCCATCAATACTGTTATCACTAAGTTGGCACCCACTGAAAGCTACAACAGAAACAGTGAAAAAATACTGCTTAGATTTTGTTTGTCTCTTCCATTTATAAAGGTGTTGGGGTTTTAATTTTGTATTAGCAGAAATGTAAATGCATTATCCATTATGTTATGGTGTCTTATAAGAAGGTGGTTGCCATTAAATCTCCTGAATAAAGGGCTGTTAAGGAAACATTTTGAGAACTAGGACTTTCATGCAAGAGATGTAATCTTGGATTGAAATTTATTAAACAATCTGTTTAAAAATACTTCAGTTTAATCATTGAACTATGGTATGTTTCCTATAACCATATAATGTCAATATGCTAGCTTATCTCTTTTGACATAAAATTCATCTCAAGCATAGAAAAATCTTAATAGATACTGAAACATAGAAAGCAATAACAGTTCAAAAAGTAAAAGAAAAATATTTCAGGATATTTTAAAATGTTTATGTCTGTTCTTTAAGCTCTATTTCTACCTCATGCTGCAATTGCAGGAAAAAGAATATGTGTAGATGACTAAAATGAAACTGCTTTATTGTCTTCATTCACAACAGGAGCTTTATTTAGTGCTATGTTTGATAACTGTTACACTTCAGCTGTATGTATTATAGCCCAATGAGTTTCTCTGCATGCTGAAAATAACTATTATGTGAAACCAAGAGTTATATTTTTAGGTATCTCTGATAACAGTTTTCATAAGACTAATTTTACGGTCCCATCAATGTTCCTGCTTCAAAATATGGCATTTCCTTAGACATTTGAAGGCCTTGGACACATGCCCATGGCCTGAATTAGGCAGCAGTAGAAATTATTCCACATTACAGGTAAGTGCCCAAACCAAGGAAGTATTGCCTTTTTAAGGAAAGGCTATCTCAGTTTAACTAAAACATCTATCCTGAATCTGAAAACCTATTTTTAACAAAACTACTGAAACTGCAAAGTCTCATGAAGTCTCTCACCAAATTTGAGCCAGATGGTATTTTTTAGTGATGAACTGTTTTGTAAGAAAGTTCCCAAGTCTCATTATTTATTCAGAATAAAAGCTGTTGTGCCTGCTCATCCAAAATAACCTGAACAGTTTTCAGAATAACTCACTTCCTCCAGAATATTGTGCAAAAGGTATGTTCTATCTTCAGGTTTTAAAAGCTGCTTCGTAAAATCCAGTCTAATAAATGGATCTGTATAAAACTGTGCTCTCTGTTTTCTGCATAGCCCTTCGTGGGCAGAGGAAAGTAAAAATGAAGACTTAACAATGATAAATAACACTATATAAACATAAATGCCTATTGATAGACATATTACGCTGTAATTCCATCTTTTTAAAAGATGACATAAAAAAGAAGAGAGAACCTATAGCTGTGCCTCTATCCCTTCTATATTCCTTCCTACTGATGCTGCTGGGAGATTAGCTATCTCTAATCCTGAAATTTTCAAAGGCTTCATGGCACACATCTGCATACATATGCCAAGACTCAGTGCATAGGCAAGATAATAAAAGCATTAAATTCAAGTAGAGTAGAAAATCACAGCTGCGGTAAGCATGTATTATCAATTGTGCCACATTCATAAATTAATAATTTGCACTGTATTACAGTGACTTCTTTTCAGAAGCATTAAACATGCCTATTCACAGATTGCATGAAAAGTATGTAAATAATTCTTGCGAGTTCCTCTTCTTACAGCCTGTCTTTATACAAAGAAGATTACAGAAGGAAAATGGATTAGAATAAATAGCAGAAATTCTGCTTCCTCTAAAATAATTACATTTCTCCTATTTTGAGAACAAAATCAGAATATTTAAAATACCCTTGGTAAGTCAGTTCTTTGAATACAAAATTAATATCCATAGTTGAGGCTGCAGAGTTTATAAAAGGGAATAGTACACAGTATTTGTATGTGTGGTCACATAATTTTTGGACTGCTCCTCTTTCTATTTTAGAAGAAATCATATCATAACTATGCTGCTGTTGATGGCATTTTAACCCTCTTCCACTGCAACAAGAAATAAGCATATCTATCTTATTTATAATTTAGAAGTAATTGTTGTTAGATCTGTTAGATCTTCCAGCACTATAAAAAGAAAAGAAAAAAAGACAATGAAGTTCTTTAATCAAAGGACTTAATGAAGAGCCTGATGCACACACATATTTACATCTGTAATCTTTATTTATAGGAATAATGCAGTAGGAAACACTGAGTAGATGACATAAGAATCATAGGCATGGATGGCTAAAAAACATAGCAGCGGATTGTCTGATTTAACTCTACATTTAGGACAGGAAAAGCGTACTGGTGGCTGCCTGACTCACGGGGATAGGGAACTGCATCATGGGCAGAACTTTTCAGGAAGTCCTGGAAGACTGGTGCTCTGCCGAGCTCTCCCTGGCCTATGTTTATAATCTAACACACCCAATTTCTCCACCCTTTCTGCATCAGTCATATTTTCTTAACTTCTTATCCTTTGTTTCTTTCCCCGTATTCTCCATCTTTGGTGTTCTTAGATTCTTTTCTGCTGGACAGCTTCCTGGCCCAGACATTCCTTACCCTGAATGTGTGCATTAGATTTATTGTCATTAAAATGTACCGTGCTGCTCTTGCCCTTAGTGAATATTCCACTCAATCTTTCCCATTTGTTACAGTATTCTGAATTCTGATTCTTCCAAAACCCTCTCTTCCCTTTCCCTGATCTCTGTACCTCCTCAAAACTACACATTGAGTTGCACACTTTTTGTAAGTACTCTCTATTCCATCTTCCAGGATGTTAAAAACACTGAATAGAACTACTTACTGTGATGGAGAGGGTTAAACAATACCTGTTTCAGGGCAGTGAAAGAATCCACAAATGCAAATGCTGATTTGCAAGGATTTTATGTGTATCAGTTCAATTCAGGGCTAGCTCAATACAACTAAAGAATAATGAAGATATTCCTTTTATTCACAAAAGGGAAAAGAGGTGGACAAATCAAATGCAGGCATAGTAGTTTGACCTCAACAATAAGCAAGGTCTTAGAATAGATTTTGAAGGTAAAACTTATCAAGGACCTGGAGGTAAATGGAAAGTGGGAAAAAATACAACATGATTTTATCAAGGGTAGATCATATCAGGCTAACTTAATATCTTTCTTTGATAAGATCATTGTCCCAGAGAAGAGTAATGCAGAAGACTTAATCTACCTTTATAAAAATAAGGCATTCTAGTGTTCTCTGTGGGAAGTTAAGGTGGAGAAGGATTTCATGAAAGATTTGTAAGGCCGAAAAGGAACTGAGTAAAGAGTTATATTGAAAGAGGGTTCTGTTAAAAATAGAAATATCAAAATGAAATGACTTTGCAAATAAAATTTCTCCAGGACTGATCTTGACACTGATTTAAGCAGTATTGTTGAACTTGGTTAAAGTAGGAAACTGCCTATGGCATTAAGACGTGGCACAAAATTGGAATATGACTAGCATATCAGAAAAGAAATAAATGACCTTATGGACTGACAAAATGGAAACCTAATAGCAGGGAAAGTGGAGCTGGGTGCTTCGGGGTTAATATCGTGTTCTTTTAGTATAAGCTGTGTCTTGATAATTGCTGGCAATAGTAAGGGGAAGAGGTTTAATGCATTAGTCGGCTGTACGGTGACCATGAGCCATCATAATGTCATGGCTATGAAGTGGTTTCAGGGAATATTAGCTGAAGAATTTTCAGTGAAGATGATAAAGTGTTAATATTGCTTTAGAAGACATCAGTAAGACAATTCTCAGAATGTTGTTTACAGTTCTCATGACCCACATTGATTCACAGCAGGTGCAGAGTGGGATGGTTAGGGGAAAGGAGTACCTATTTTCTCAGCTGAGATGAAAATAGCTTATCTGGCAAAACAAAGCTTGAAAGGGCATATGGTTATATCTTTATAAGTACGTGCGGGGGTAGATGTGAGAGAAGACGACTTGTATGCTAAAGGATAACACTATTTCAAGTTCGGATACTTACAAACAACTATGAATAAATAAGAAAATTGAAAGAAGGTTCTTGGCAATTTTGCAAAGCTCTGGAACCGCTTCCCAGACAAGGTCATGGAGGCGGGGACCCGAACTACTTCCAGATGGAAATTTATAAATTAATGAAAGGGTATGTGTGACACAGTGAAGTGATCTTGGGTCAGAATATAAAGTCTGTGATTTAAAGCTTTGGATACTCACTGACATTGCCAGAGAAATTTAATGGGAAACTTGTTTGTGTACTTTTCTTACACAATCCCTAAACAGAAATGTTTTTAACTGGTCCACATGCCAGTTCGTCTGTTCTTCTTGCATATACTTTTATTCTCCTTCTTGGTATGTGATATAGGAGAAGGGGCTGCCATTTTTTAAATGATAAGATTGACAGCAGGTAAAACCGGGCCAGTTTGTTAGGACATCAGGTGTTAATTGGATAGAACTTGTTTACATAGTCAGGGTTAAATTGATCACCTGACTGGAATCAGGAAGTAATTTTCTCCAAGTTTTATTGGCTGGAGCGAGGAAGGATGTCTTTCTCTCTGCTTAACAAAACTGCTTGGCATGGGATGTAAGTTTTACCCTGTGAAATAGCTGCTTTTGCAGACTGCTAAGATGTGGCTGGTCAAGAACACTCATGACTTTAGTATCTTCTACTGTTCTCTGACACATCTGTGGTTTTCAGCCTTTTACTCTCCTGAGGTACAAGGGGGTATGACTGTAACACAGGATGTGATTTTAGTATGCTACAAGACCTGATTCAGTGTTGCTTTTTCAGATCATTCAGGAGTTTCCTCTGGCCAAGAAAATTTTACTTTTTTGAGGTAGCATGGAGCTGAATAAGAGGCATTCAAGGATACTTCGTATATATTGGTAAGTTTTGAAAAAGAAAAGGTTGACCAGTTTTGTGGACCAGATATTCCTGAGACCTTATAGTAGAAAACATCCTTTAATGATGACTCTAGATCAAAGAATTTTAAAAGCTATTTAGAAGATGCCATAATTTCTTAACTGGGATTCTAGGGGCTTTTTTAGCTTGGGTATTATGCTAACACATTGATGACTTATTACTAGATAACTGAGGCTCTTCAGACTTTATAAAATCCATTTTATAGCAACTACAGACACACTGTTTTCCTTCCTCATTTGGTCTCTTGGCTACTACTACCTGAAAAGAAATACTTGAAAAGTTATTGTGCTTTATCTCATTAAATGTGTAAGTAGTCTATGGCAATTAGGCTCTTAACCCACCTGTCATGGTTAAGTGGATACAATTAGTTAGGTGTATGTGTACTGTATTGATAATGTTTAGTTCTAAAGATAGCTTTTTACACAAATACAGATACTCAGACTGGAGGCCACAAAGGACATGATGGTGTTAAAAATCTGCTAGGTAATTCAGTGTGAATTATTGATATACCTATGCTTGTAGTGGCTATGATGGCATCTTTCTTGCCACTAATAAAACCAAGATACTCAGTTTTTCTCTGCGTTGTTTCTTGAGTTCTGAATAAGTTTACTCTGGAGTTGTGCAGCTTATTTCTTGTAACATGTATAATGGTATCGATGTATCAGTTCAATGATGCAATTTACCTCTTGCAATCCAGGAGCCTGGAGTTTGAAAGCTTTTCTTAAAGCACAGATTAAAAAATGGCAGTATAATCTACTCCCACTCAGTCTGTCCCTCTCCCTACCTTGCCTGTCGGAGAAATAAAATATCAGATTCATAACTCAGGTTAAATCTGAATTGTATCTGTTTTCTTCAGTCCTGTCTTGATATACTCAGATAAATTATCTTTCAGTGAAGAGATGGACTGAAACATTTATAGAAAATGAGTGTCTAAATGTGCCAGTCCTACAAAATCCTCATGAGGCCTTTGCTTTGAATTAAGCAAATTCTTAGTAATTTGCTAGTGATGCAAACAGCAAAAATCACTAGGTTTCTTTTCTTTGTTCTTCATATCACGTCATGTCAAAAAATCATCCTGAAGGATCCTTTCCTTCACCTTTGACTTTACCAGGTTGGACAGGGCTTTGAGCAAGCTGGTCTAGTGGAAGGTATACCTGCCCATGACAGGGGATTGGAACTAAATGAGTTTTAAGTTCCCTCCCAACCCAAACCATTCTGTGGTTCTATGATTGTCTCTGCGGAGTCCAGTCTAACAAGCCATGGAACCTTTTAAGCAACAGTTGACAGTTGCACAGCATACGTAACTTTCTAAATCCAAACCTCCATTGTAGAACTGTTACTCCCACACTTCTCAGTCCCTTTTGGTTACCATCTGGAACAGCAATAAACCAAAGCTAACTCTTTTTATTATCATCTTAAATCCATCTGAAAATAGCTCCCTCACCCCTCCCTAATAAATTGTGTGATTACATTTAAACTGAAAAGTTTCTGTTGAGTCATCGTTGTGGTTTAACCCCAGTTGGCAACTAAACACCTCATGGCTGCTTGCTCAATCCTTTCTATCCCCAGTGGGGAGAGAGTCAGAAGGGTGAAAGTAAGAAAACTTGTCGGTTGAGGTAAGAACAGTTTAATAATTAAAATAAAAATAATAGCAAATTGTAATAAAAAGAAGGGGGGGGGGGGGAAGAAAAGAGAAATAAACCCAGGAAAAAAGAAGAGATGCAAATGAAAAACAATTGCTCACCTACCACCAACCAAACAATGCCATCCTGTTCCCAAGAAGCAGGCCCTGCAGCCAGCTTTACCCCCAGTTTATATACTGGGCATGACCCCATATGGTGTGGGATACCCCTTGGCTCAGTTGGGGTCAGTGTCTCAGTTGTGTCCCCTCCCCACTTCTTGTATACCCCCAGCCTCCTCACTGGCAGGGAAGCAGGAGAAGCTTTTGATCCAGGATCAGGATCTGCAGTTCAAAGCAGGACAGCCCTTCACAGCATTAAACCCAAAATGTGTTTTAGTAGCTCAGGCAGATGTTGTGGCCATCTTATGTGTTCAACCTAGTAAGACTTGTAGGCTTTGCCTAAGTACAGTCCATTATATATCTACATTTTCTTAGACTAACCTCTGGAGTATATACAGACAGATTCTGAGGATACTAGGCATTTCTCCAGGTTTCCTATGTATCTGGTAGTCTTGTCAGTGCCTCATATAAGCTTCTAGGTATCTGGACAGCTATGGTCCCTGCACAGAAATCTATAGTATGGTGAGTCCAACATCAGATATATTTCTAATAGCTGCATTTGTGGGGCATATGCATAGACACTCTTGTGAATCTTATGCAGAAATGCAGTGATCCTGCCTTGGCCTGCAGTATGATGCATTGTCTTTAAAATTATGGACTTCCTTGGGAAACCTGGCTTTTCTCTAATCATTACAGAAATAGAAACATTCTCGAGTGGTTTTAAGGTACAGTAAACTCAGTTCAGTAGCCAAGTGCTTTATTTTAGTAGCTTTTTTTTAAAGGGGAAGCTGTCTTCCAAGTTTTCCATAAAAGTACCTCAAAAAACCCCTTGTGCAGATAGTTTTGACAGTCCATTCACACAGTTATTCAAACCACGAACGCCACCCCATTAGCTCTCTATCACAAAGCTCAAAGAAGAACCATGTTGGCCACTAGCCACTGTAAGATTTCTGTTTGGGTATATTCCAAATCTACCACTCAAGTCTAGGCTAGCATTGCAAATCATGTTCAGGAAGGTAGCCAGGAAACCTACATCAGTTTGCCTCCTCTGGCTGACAAGTACCTGTCTACCTGGTCATGAAGTAGATATAGCTGGATATATTTAAGCCTCCCTGCCATGTATTCACATGTTCATAAGCATTTTCCTGTCTCAGGATGTCACAAGATTACAGATACCAACATCTTAGCAGGATCCAGAACTGTAACGAAGTCCATACCTTCTTAGTGATGCCTTATCCATTCTGATTCACTAAGAGTTTAGAATTTGTTTTCTCTGGACTCCTGCAAGTTAAAATTATCCCCTAAAGATGCTCAAGGGAGTTAAACAGACTGAGGGAACCTTCTGTGAGCTTGACACTTCTTTTAAATATTTTTAGTCAATATTAATCAACTGGGATGTTCCATATAAAGTGGAAAACTCATAGAAAGAACACTTGTGGTTATTCATGGCAATCTTGCAGGAAGAATGCTTGTGGTTGATTCCTCAGGGTGGGGGAATTACGTTAATTTCCTGCAGGGGTTTTTGGCTTTTTTTCCTATGGAGCCTATGGGATAAAAGATGATTAAAAAAAATACTATTTTCATTTTCTAAAGCATCAAAACCTCATTTTTAAATTAATAGTGGCTGGGAAGCCAACATATTTTCAGTTTTCCTTCAATACAGTGTCTCTATGCTGAAGTGATCTATTTCAGATGGCTGAAAGCAGGCTGAAACTAGGACACTGAAAAAGTATTGCTTAATGCCTGTAAGCACTGTCACAAATCAATAACTTTGAAATTCGTTCTATTTGTACTTTTAGTTGGCCATATCACTTTAATTCACTGTTTACAGTAGAAAAAGTGGATATGGAGAGGTCTCACAAAGCACATGTATATGTTTAATAATACACCTTAAAATTGCAGAAAGAATACAACTGATGTTTGCAGTATTAACTCTATTTTTATTGAAGCTCTGCAAAAAAAAAATGCAAATTCAAAATGTCATAGGAAATAGCTTTGTTTTGGTGGTCATATATAACCTGTGGACAGTGACCTCAGTCACACTAAAATAACGTTTTCACATAGAAAATATTTTAAGAATTCATAAAACATACAATTAAGGTAGAAAAAACACATTTTCAAGGTATTTTATGTGGGCAAATGGTTAGCAAAGTAGCGCTGCTAATAATAGCAAGAAGAGCATGCAAAAGAACTGCAAATTGTGTTACGAGAAGAAACGATGTTGAATTTGAGAGCTGTATTTTCCAGTAGACAAAGGCACCCCAGCTGAAGTTCAGTTTGCATGTTGCATAGGTGTCTGCATCTTGAAGATGAAATTTATTCACTCTTGTTATTTGAATATATAAACTTTTGGACTTTGATCATTTATCTGTGGCATCAATTTAGTGATAATGGGATCGTTCTAAGCATTTTGAACAAGTACAATTTGAAGAAGCTTAAGCATCCAAATGTGAGAATTAAAACAGAATGAAGATTCTCTCTCTCAAAATGTCTTCACCAAAAATGTTTGCTCCTAATGTTCCAGTAATTCCTGCAGTTCTAGCCAAGACTGTAGCCTTCTTTCTAATTCTCTGAACAGTGTCAAAGTAGTGTCTGCTTTTGAGCATTTACTACATATACAGTCAAGACCAGAACAGAGGGCAATTGTGATTACCCAGTTGAAAGAGAAGATCTGAACCTCAAAGATCTAAGTACAAGGATATATTCAAGAAAAACGCACAAGTTTCTGTTCCTGAGGATGTCATGGTTTAGGGCAGGCCAGACTAAACACATGCATGAATCTCTACATGATAAATTAAACTATATGCAGAATTATTCTGTGCATTAAGTCAGTCAATCACACAGGCTACAAACAGACTAATTTATAGGAATGTGGTTAGCTCTGCTTCCCCTTTTCTTGCTGATAGCAGCTGAGGTTATTAGTAACCTGGAAAAGCAGGGTGTTATGTGTGGTGGTTGTGAGCTTGGTCCCATGCATTTCTGGAGGCTATCCTCTGTCAGGTAACCCTGAAAGTTCAGCTGTGCTACCCCTAAATTGGAACTCCTTTGTGTCTGTTTATTTTTCTTGCTTCCTTTTTTTGATGTAAAAAGAAAAAAGAACTCAGATGTGCCATGCTGGTGTTTTGCAATATCCTGACTGTGAATCTGTCAAGATGTTCTGATCAGCCCCAGTCGGACGGATTAAAAAGTAACCAAGTTCAGAAATCACAGCATTAATCACAATTGTGTTGGATTTTTGTAATTCTGTGAACATCATGCTTACATTTCATTGTGGCAAGATGCCATTACTGTACATGTTTAAACTGTTTAAAATAATGCATTATTTTGTTATGAATAGTGAACTACTGGTTAATTAACCAAGTCAGAAACTTGGAAGGGTCATACTGTGGGCATGTAAGTAATCTGTGATGGTTTTAAATTTCATATAAAGTATTTACATTTTATCTTCACATTTTGTCTGAAAGCATGTTTTTTTCTTCTTTCATAAATTAATAACTTCTAAATTGCTATGAAAATGAGTTCACCAGAAATTTCCTTCTTTTCCTTACTTGGAGCTGCTGATTCCTAGCCTTTTTACCATTAATAAAATCAATTACAAGTTCAGTTGCTCATACCTACAGCCATCGCTGCATTCAGAAGTATGGCTTTTAGAAACATTTTTTTCAGGTATGGTTTGTAAGAAGCAAACACATAGACATTGGACAGTCTTGTATGCTAGATTCTCTTTCAGTTGGTTGTTAAATTTTTTTAGGATCAGGACATTTGTCTTCTCAAGTATTTTACAGGCGAATCTTCACAGTCTGGAGCACTTTATTCCCTTTAGTAGACCAATAGTTGTTCACCAGTGTCCAGGAAAACCTGAGCTAGAAAGATTTAAATGAAGTAAAATGGAAGCAAAGTGTAAATTAAAATAGGTCCTCATTTAACCTGCAGTTTTTTTCTTTTCTTTTTTAAAATACACTTTGAATTGCTGGTTTCAAATGTTACACCAACTGTTAGAAAGGTATTCCAGGACATCAGAAAAGATGCTTGTGTTGTTCTCCTTGGCCTGGCTCCTGCATCCAGGTCATCTAGAGAGTGGAGGACTTCTAGAGAAGCTTCTGCAGGGGATAGCAGGGCAGGCATGACAAAATCAACAAGGGCTGGAGAGATGAGTTTTAAAGGTTTCTAAGAAGCCTTGAGGGTCCTCTGAGTGCCTGAGTAGACCCAAAGACAACCCTCAGAGGTGAGACACAAAAAAAAGTGGCTTTAGTAACACCATGATAATCTGAGCAAATTTGGTTCAAGTCAGGAAACCACTCAGAGAAAAAGATTTGTTCCATCCCTGCAGTAGTATGGGAAAGGCTTGTTCTCAAACCTTGTGTTTAGTCAAGCCCACCTGGCTAAAATGAGTTTTCTCTACTGAAAAAGAATCATAGAATTGAATTGGAATTGGAATAGACCTTAAAGCTCATCCAGTTCCAACCCCTGCCATGGGCAGGGACACATTCCACCAGAGCAGATTCCTCCAAGCCCCGTCCAACCTGGCCTTGAACACTGACAGGGATGGGGCAGCCTCAGCTAAACTGGGCACCCTGTGCCAGCGCCTCAGCACCCTCACAGGGAAGAATTTCTTCCCAATGTCTAATTTAAATCTACCCTCTGTTAGTTTAAAGCCATTCTCCCTTGTCTCATCGCTACATGCCTTGTAAAAAGCTTCTCTCCAGCTTTCTTTTAAAGCATGCATTATTGTTTCTCAACAGAACTGCATCTGCCAGTAAAACTGCAGGACAGATGCAGGTATTCCATCATAAAATCTTTTTTTACTGGTATTACCAGCAGGTAACTACATCCATCTAAAGAAAGTGCTGTAGATTTAACTGTGCATCACATGATTAAACCAGGAAAAATTCTTGAACAGAGCTGCAGTTGATGTAATGAACACTTGTGGAAAAGCATGGAGGGAAGAAACTGCAAGTAACATCACCTGTGACTTTAGCTTTCAGACTTGCCTTTCAGAGTGGCCTGTCGTGATTACTTCAGTATGTGCAGGGCTCAGTGGGTATTCTCCTGCCATCAGAGTTTTACAGAAGTAACAGTAAAGAAGCCAAGTAACAGGATTATGTGGTATTTTAGTAGAACAAACATGTCTTGATTGTCTACACTGTTTCCAGCTGATAATCAATTGGATTACAGGAGAATTACCTCGTCATGGGGTTCTTTCTAAACTATATATAAAAAAACCCACATGTTAATTAAGGAGCTATTGTTGCTGACTCAAGACATCTTCAGCCTTTTCATCCCGTATTTACTGAATACTTTTTGTGATTAAAAAAACCCACACAGTCCTCCCCTAAACCCAACAAGCCACAAAAAAAAACCCCACACCCTCCTCCCAAAAAATCACAGAGCAAACAAGCCCCCAAGTATCACTGTACCTTTAGTAGAGAGGGTGCTACATACAGCTAACTGATAACAGCTACCTAGGATAGTCAGTTTTGCTTTCTCTGTAGGACAAATTCTCAAGGCATTTACAACACTAGTTTCTTCCACTTCTATTTTTTCTTGATCTCCTTCCACCTCCAATATAAATATCTTGAGACTTTTTGTACCCTAAATTTCTCACCTCAGAGGAAGACCGATCAAACAGAGATTGTAGAAATGAACAGTGACAGAGTCACTAACCTTTTGAGAAACTTCTGATAAAATTATGGTTTTGGTGATACCATCAGGAGAAAAACTGATTTTACTCGTCAGGGCTAGTCTAGCAAATGTACAGAAAACACAGTTTTGAACATCCAAGATGATAATTTTGCCTTTGGTCACTAAATTCTGAAATGCCTTTAACCTCTACTCATCTTTTTTGACTTCCCTAAAAAAAGCAGGAATCAGGGCAGATTTCATCCTACAGTTTAGAATAAGATATGTACAGTAAGTGAAAGCAAAATGTTCTTCTAAGATTTAATAGTCTTTGCTCTGTAAGTGTGTGTATATCCAGTGTAGCATGAACAGGAAAAGTTGAATACCCATCGCTAGCTAGAGCTGTGCACGTTTGAAAAGAGAATCTCACCACTTATTATACATCATTTTATACACAGACATATTACCACATGCAATTAAACACAGCGGGGGGAAATGAACCTACATATGAGCAAAACAGTCTGGAAATACAAAATGTCAACTTCCTCAGTTTTTACATCGGTTTCTCAGATGCTTTTCAAGAATCTGATTTCAGTGTTCTGAAATGCTAATGGTTTCCACAATTAAGTTTTTAAGTCTGCCTGAATGTTGTATTCTTACAGCAGTAGACAATTAGAGTAAGTAATTTTCTAGAGCTTTAGCGTTTCTCCAGAGACTATGAGGTTCACATGTATTCACATGAGGTTCACATGTATGTGTAAAATGTAGTTTACACAGTATAAGGTAGGTTTTCCTATCAGGATTGCATGGTTTCCACAAGAGCAAGTTGCTGGGAAATTTTAAAAGACAAAAGGAAGTTTCAATTTAACAGACCAAATTGTTACCTTGGTTGAATCACACTAGTTTTTATAGCCCGTAGAATGCTAAAGGTTGATGTTGCTGGTGTTCAGAATCTGAAGTTTCAAATGATGCTGTTCTAGCATCTGAATTGTACTGCTTTAAATTTTCTAGGTACGTAAATTATTACTACTTAATATATTCTATTTCATATTTTTCGATCTTTTATATTTTTACCTATGTCACATCAAGTTTCTTTGCTGACTATCCTCCTGTGATGCAGAATTCCGCGCGTTTAGCTGCGGAGGTATGCACCACGTTTCCCACGTTAGCATGAATTGCCTCTACGAACAGCTAGGGGGCTGTATTATTCCATTTTTAAAGCAGCAAGACAGAAACCGAGGGATACAACTAGTATCGGCCTGTCTTTAACAACTTTTTCCTCACCAGTTTGGGCAAACATCAGTGCCTATGCCTGTATATCAGTATTTAAAGTTTGATGGAGTCGTTTGTATAAGATAGAGAACTTCACAAGGGGCTGCAGTTTTGCCCACATTATCAAATCCTTAAGGGTAACTAATATGTTGTGTTTCTTTACAAGCTGTCTGCATTGTGTTGGTTTAGTATTTATGTATTCTACTGAAATCTAATGAGGTCACATATTACATATGAATTCTTGGAGGAATTTTGCAGCTTGCTTTTTGTTTTCTTTCTTCCTTCTAGGTGGTCTGATACTACATAAATCAACCTCTGGTGAGGACAGGGAAAGCAAGAGTCTAGGAAAAACTTCCTGGCCAAGAACAGCTGTGGGAATTCACTCCCAGATCTGATTAAAACAGGGTCTTGGGGATGACTTTCTTTCCTTATACTTTTGCATCAATTAAGTCTCTCTGTGATCTGAATTGCACTTCCACATGTTTGTTATTTGATTACTGTGTGAATGCTCATTGCTTACTTTGCTTTTGTTTTATGTTTTCCTGATAATTTCCTGAAAGCTGTAAACAGAAATAAATGACAGGTTTAGTAAAAACTCAATCTTGCTTTTGTGCTGCAGAAGCCCATTCAAGACTTCATAAGCCCCTCAAAATTGATTTTTGGAGCACTGTTATTTAATCTGTCCTCTACAAAACTTCAATGCCTTGAGCAAATCCTTCTTGCCTTATTCCCACCACTAGGCAGTTCAACTTCATGGTAAGCAGATAAATGTA
>JAOEHX010073246.1:24382-34393 GCA_025448015.1 Bolborhynchus lineola | reverse complement strand
GGGATGGGGTGACAGCCATGGGTGGGGGCTGCTGCTGCCTGGGTCCCTCAACACTAGATGGCACCAAGGGACAGGGGACATGGTCAGTCCCATTGTGATTTGCCACCTCTGTTACAGTGGTCACATGAAAATCAAGAGGCTGGATATACAATACTCCAACACGTTTGATCTGTGATTTACAAGGCATCAGTAGAGCAATGTGAAACTTCAGAGAGGGTGGAACGTGGTGAAATGCATTTCAGTGTGCAAAATACTTAAGATCTCTGTGGCACGTCTGCAGTTTGCTGCAGAACCATATGCTCACTGCAAGCAGACATGTTTTTAGTGTTGCAAGAAACTGGTGTAAAAAGTTAATGGATTGGGCTGATATTTAATTGAAACGTTGCATTACTGACTCTTACATCCTTCTGTTACACCACAAAAGCTTGCCTAAAGAAACTTTTACCACTAAATCATTCAGTCGGAAACTGGTCCTGTGCCTGTGCATAAAGCAGCCAGCCTGGGATATTCTGCTCTCCACTATCAACCACTAAATATCTAACTCGTACCTGTGTGTCGGTTTTCCTAAATTTCTGGTTTCACCTGTTTCTGTCAAGCTATCCACTTGCAAAAATAAGTAAGGTCATTTTAAGTCCTCAAGACAAAAAGTACATACATGTAATTATTATGATGTGGTGTTGGGAGGGATATGAAGTAATGCTCCACGAGCTAAGGAAATGCAAAATTCTTCAGATAACATTTTTTATACTTGTTTAAACAATACTGATGGACAACAAATATCTGCTGTGTACTTACATGGGTATTGGGTAAGTTAAGTAGTAAAGGAAACTACAGAGTTTAATACAGTCAGTACTCAAAATGTCACTTACAAACAGAGTGAAATAAGACATATAAGTAAAAAGCATTGTCCAAGCAGCTTTGGTGTGAATTTACTGTACTGGAATAAAAATAATTTACCACTTATTTTCTTTTAAAGTTTAACTAATTAATACTGTTCTGAATTCTTCTAGTGACCTATGTTAAAGAATGAATGAGATTTAAGAATTGTGGTCAAATGTCTTACTGTTAACAAACACTACGGTTTCTCAAGGTTTGACTACATGTAAGCTCAGTCCATGGTGTATAGACTTTACATGTCATTCCAGATGTCCAGGGTTCTGTTATTAGCTTGGTGGAATGCCTCGAGGTCCCATGAATGCTGGAAAGTACTGGGAATGCTTTGCCTGCAGCTCAGGTTGTCTCCAGTACCAAAGGCAGATAGTTACAAGAGGCAAACCCATTGGAAAGGAGGTTTTAGTGATTGCTGAGATCAAGAAATTGCCTGGGAGTACTTTTGAGGAAACAGTTAGATGTGCATGGGCATAGATCCTGTCTGCCAGAACTTGTTTAGTCCTTGTCCAGATGAGTAATACAGCAATATGGTGCAATCAGTAGAAATCTTAACAGCATTGTGATTACTTTCATGTATGACGAGCTGCTTATCACATCTGTTCTGTATGTTTTGATTGCTGCTTCCACCTGGTACAGAAGTTGTTGTGGTTTTGTTGGGTTTTTTGGTGTTTTTCCCCTTAGTATGATGCTTAGTGAGGCTCTGGGGCTGTGTTAACCTCTGCTTTCTTAAAAGATCTGTGGTTTTATGTCTAAATTTCATAGATCATAAGCACATCACAAAGACTGACCAATTCGGGGAGTGTTCTCATTGGGAATCCATATAACCCAGCTCCAGCAATGGTCACACAGGCACACATAACGGAAGCTTCTGGCTGGGTCCCAGGGTAAGATTGTTGTTTTATTAAAAGGTGTTTGAGGATCTGTTCTGATCTCTTCCTGTATTTATACTGTTGTGTCTACATGTTGTGTCACACCTTCTGGTTCTTGCACAACTGTAAAGGAGTATGCTTTTAGCCTGTTATGCACTTTTGATGACTCGAGCACATGAGCATGGAAGTGCAAGCACTGGTCACTTCACAGTCTGTTTAAATTTTGTTCTATGGTAGCATATGAGAGAGAGTCACAAATTCGTGAGTCCTGTTAAAGCAAGCCTTTATTTTTTTTTCATGAATTCATGGTATATCCAAATAGCTTTGCTATTGAACATATCGGAGGGTGCCAACAGAGGGAGAGACAGTCAGAAACACTTTCAAAGGTGTTTAAGACCCAACTCTAATAAAAAAATGTTGAATGTAATCAATGTTGTATTTTTACTACTATTTTACAATAGCAACAAGTTTCATGGGGTTCTGAGGTACTCCAGAGTAACAATACTGTCTTTATCTCCTCTAAGGAAATTTGGTCTTTACAGTATTTCATGATTTGGTTTTTCTTTCAAGTACTGCTGAGCATTTCTGTCTCAACAGGTGCAGTGCTTTGCCTCTGAAAATGAAACATTTATTTCTGCATCTCAGTTAACTTCTGTAATCAGTGATGAGTGTCAGTGTTAACTTTCCAGGCCCAGAGGTGGGAAAATGGAGTATCTAAGAAACAGCAGAAGGGAGAGTACAGTGGTTGTACCTTGACTATCTTTATTCTGTGCTGTCAGCAAAGAGTGTCCTAGGCTCGTACTTCCCGGTCACCGTATCCCCAGCACCAAATCAATAAACTCCATGTCCAGCTGGGAAGTTTTTAAGTTAGGATTTTTTTTTCTCTGCATATGTGTTTATTTCCATAAATCCCTTTCAAATCTCTTAGTTCTGATTTTATTTGAAAAAGGAGTTGTCAAAGATTACTTTGTGTCAGCAAATTTTGTGACATGTGGAGACCAGGAAGAAGTTGGTTCAGTCCCCAGAGGAGGGGAAAAGCTGTAGTGTCTGTTCACAGCTGCTAAACCAGAGACTCAACACTCACTAGCTTTCTTAAGCTTCATCAAAACCTTGTGATGGAGATTACCAGAGGGAAGCCTACTGCAATGGGTCAATGACTACCACCATGGAAGAGCACCATCCTTTTCTTCGTATCCTGTCAAAATCCACAGTATTTCCAATAAGTCTAATTATTGTTTCACACACAAAAAAAGAGCAAGATGTTCTCCAGACTGGCTGATTAGTATTGATCCCTGCAGAAGTCCATACAACAGGTTATATTTTTATCTGAAGATCAGATGTGAGGAAGGCTCTGTGGTACTGCCAAGCGTAAGAGGTGACCCCTTGCTGAAGACAGTTCCAGAGGGCCGCAAACCCAGGTTCCTTGCTTCACCCATTGCTCCTCTTTGCAGATTTCACGTTGTTTCCAAAATCAAATGAGACAAGAGCATGTTCACTCTCAGAGTTCCATACCACCTCCAGCAGCCTGGCTTACAGTCCTGGGGCAACTGTCCTTTCATTTACTGCTGGTCCAGGTCCCCATTGTGCACAGGAACACTGCAGCCCCTGGGCCAGCTGCAGCCAGCCCAAACCACATGGCCTGTGATGTTAAGCACCACGGACAGGGGTTGCCACAGACACAGATCCTGCAGTGCTGAGGCAGACGTCTCTGCTGGTGGATTCTGGGTTGTACAGCCAGACACATAAGGCTTCCATGGCATGGAGCTTTAAATCCATAATTTTTGTTTAGCTCCTTTTTAGCATTGTCAAGTTTTAGCTGCGAAAGTATTTGCTGTGAGCCTTTGAAATAGTGAGGTAACAGTGTGAAGTAATATATTCCAAGGTCTTAAGCACTGTGTGCGCTCTGTCACCTTCAAGAATAAAAGACAAGTCTGGAATACACCTTCTGCAGTTTGCTTGCTGTAGCTAATGAACAAAACTATAAGGAAACCAGCAATGACGGGTGACTGGTGCTCCTGTGCAGAACTCATCTCAACTACTTCCTCAGAGTATCGCTTTCAGCTCCATATGCATCAGCTCTAATATGAACTGCTTAGTGTTTTACCTTGTTTTTTGTTTAAAGATACCAAAACATTCAGTGTCCTGGAAATACAGGATCGATTCGTCCACTGTTTAAATGCGTTTTTCCCCCAGAGAGAGAAATTTTAAGTAGGAATTTTCAAAGGAGCTCAGCTTCTCTGTCTTGAAGAGATTTGGTTATCTATCTAGCTCACACCAGCACTTCCTATGGTTTCTGATGAAATGAGTTGCCTAAAATTATACAGGCAAAGCATGGTAAAATTGGGATTAGAATTTCTATGGCAGTGATCTTAGAAAAATTCTGAAGTCCTGACTACCTTCCCTCACTTTTTGTCAAGCTCTTTGTATGCTATTCTCCCCTTTTCAGTAAACATTAGGGCCCAAATAACGCTGATTTCATTGGTGTAAATGTATAATATAATTTTAATCTTCATTCTGAATTGTCTTTGCCTAGGGACAGAAAGCGGACCCAAGAATTTATAGAGTCAGATTTTTCAGAAAGGTGAGTTTTACCAAACATGCATTTGATGCATACAGTCAGACTTTTTTTACTTCTTCTGATCTGCTCTCCAGAGAGATGGGAGTCATGTTTCCACTTCCACATAGAAGCTCTGTGGTATGTTATTCCTTGTAGTTATAATTCATTACTCTTTGCTTTATCACTTTTCTATTTTAAGCACAAACGTAAGTTGCCTATAAATCTGGCTTCAAGCACTTAAACATCTTGTAAGGTTTTCCCCATCTTTTGGTTTTTTTTTTTTTTGTTTTTTTTTTTTGTGAAACTGTCGAGATGAATTACAAATGTAGTTTTCTAAGCATCAGCCCAGCAGCATGTGTTCAAGCCCAATCCGTGTAGCAATGGCTGAGAAAGGGGAAAGGATTCCAGTGCACTTTTTTTGCTAATATGAAAGAAACAAGAAGCTGATTCAAAAAAGCAGAACATCTTTATTTTTCATTTAGGTAGTATATGATGTCATCAGTCCTGATTCCTGCTGGAAAAAGTGGCTTTCTGCTGTGTTACAAAGTAGCTTAGTAACATGTGATGTATTAAAACACTTTTTTTTTTTTTTTTTCCTTCCAGTAAGAGAAGCAAAAAAGGAGATAAAAATGGGAAGGGTCTGAGGCATTTTTCAATGAAAGTATGTGAAAAAGTTCAGCGTAAAGGAACAACTTCATACAATGAAGTTGCTGATGAGCTGGTACTGGAATTCACAAACTCTAACAGCCACTTAGCCACAGACTCGGTAAGCAAATACATCTGGAAATGTCTTACACCATCAAAAAACTGGCTGGTTTATCATGGAATTGCATGTCTTCTGTTTCTGCACTGTCCTGCCACACCAGATACCTTCCTTCATTATTTAACTACTTCCCAAATATAAAGACTTACCCTCTGAAATTTAAAAAAAAAAAAAACAGAATTAAAATCAAGAATTTAACTCCCCTTAAATTAGAAGCAAATTAGAGAAGTCTGCTGAAGTAGTTAAGCTTCTCAACTGGAACAGACTTACCATGGTGTGAATTTGCTGCACAGAGGCTTCAAGCAGGCCTGAGGCTTCCATCTGCAACCAGTTCATGTAGTACCCAAGTAGTAGCACCAATAAAGGCATCATACTTTATATACCCCTCTGTCCTGAACTGCCATTCTGGCTTTTTATCTTCTGTGCATCTCTGTATGAGATGTTCTGTCTCTTTTTCCTTTTTGAATTATTTTATTGTACTTAATTCTGTATTGTTTCCTTAGCAGGCTTATGATCAGAAAAATATTAGGCGGAGAGTTTATGATGCCCTCAATGTCCTGATGGCAATGAACATAATTTCAAAAGAGAAGAAGGAAATCAGATGGATTGGCCTTCCCACAAACTCGGCTCAGGAATGTCAGAATCTAGAGGTAAGGTGAGGTAGATGAGAAATTTCACATAGGTCAAAGGTTGTGATAATGGAGCTGCTCTGCTTTAAAAGAGGGATTTTTTTTTCCTCATTTTGAAACAGATTGGTTTTGATTTTTGAACACTATGAAAATAGCTCCTTTGATACTTGAATAAAAACTGAAGGGATATGTGTATGTATGCTTAGTGCAGTTTTGTGTAGTATACATTGAATGAAGTTTGGGAAAAAACCCACCTGTTTACCTTACAAAAATCAAGGAATACTTTTAAGATTAAAGTCTGTAGTAGTCCAAATTAACCAGCAGAAAAGTCACAAGAATATATGGTGCAGTTGTGCTTAGAAAATGGTATATATTTAAAAGGAGACCAGTTTTATATTCCTGTCTGTACTTGGAAATGCCATTCACAGGAAATGAAGTTGAAAAGTAATTCCTGCTAGGATGTTAAATACTACTTAAGAATTGACAGGGGGACAAAAAGGAAGTTTTACTTACTGGTGGTTTCCATTATTTCTCCAGCAGGCTGGGAGTTACTGTGTTTTTGTAAGGATGCCAGAATTCATATGCACAAATGCTGCTTGTCCTTCAGGCCAAATGCTCTATAAATAAAAAGCACAAGTTACTGTATTTACTGCAGACTGCTGCACTGACTGTAAATACATCTTAATGTGTATTTTGTTTGTGATACTTGTGGCATCAAACACCTTAAGAGGTGGGTGGGATGCCTCTACAGTACAGAACAATTATTTTTGTGCAAGTGAATTTACATCAAATGTCATTCTAGATGTGGTAATGAAGAAGCTTTTACTGTCTGTCCAGTATAGCAACCTGGAAAATACATCCACCCAGCAAGTAGGCAGATACTCAACCATTTTTCTTCAAGATTCTGTTTTTTAAAAAGCTACAGATAAATGTACATTTTCACATTCATTCCAGTGAATGCATTATCTTAAGTATAGGTTATTGTTACAAATCTGGAACTTGAATTTCATTGTCTCATCAACCATGATCTTGACACTTTTCACTGTTTCAGGCTCCAATTACATATATACAAAATGGAAGCCAGGCACAGTTTTTAAAAACTTTGCTTCCTATGATGTAACTGAAAAAAATAGAAAATAAAGCTGCATTTGCACGGTGTGAGAACCTGAATTCATTTTCCTCTTAAAGCTGTGTAAAGTGTGAACTCTTCTTCCTGTGTTCTTCCATAAGATTACCAGTACAAAAATGAGAAATCAGTATAAAAAAGCTTGTTATATAGAAACCATGTCTAAATTAGAATCTGCACTGTGTACTGGTTTTGAGAGTTACATGTTTGTCCCAGCAAAGGAAGTCATCTACTGTGCTCTTAACGAAACGTTATGGGCGGGGGTGGGGGTCCACAATGCACCACTGTAAATAAAATAGGGGAGTTTAGTTTTGACAGACAGCATCATTTACTAGGGTTGCCCCAGGGCACTATTTGAAGTGCCCTTAGTTGTCTCTGCAGTGTCAGTAGTCATTGGTGCCATTGCTCTCCCAAACACTGCGTATTTAGGTTGAATATACCTTTGCCCCTCAAACTAGCATTGAAAGAACTGTTGCAAGAAATGAAATCTGTACTCATATAGATAATGTTACCTATACCCCCTTTTGCTGCTGAAATCTCGTTTAAGCAAGTCTCAAGTAAGTAGTCCAAACAAAAATGGAGTTCTCTGGAGAGATGCAGGTGATGATCCTGAGCACAGTCTCCACACATTTATGTCTAATAGCTTGCAGCCAGAAGAACAGTGGAATGGATGTGCCCAATTCCAAAAGAGTGGGGGGCAGGATGGAAAAAAAGGAACCAACCAACTAGTCCCAAAGCACCCTTTCTTCAAGCACTTAGTTTGGTGCTAATTGGCATTCAGTGCACAATACAAAAGAGGAGGAATGGGAAGGACATGAGTTTATCTATTGACCTGTTTCATGGAGAAACTCCTGTGGCTGTGCAATTAGTCTGTTTTGGAAAATAACACAATATATGGCAAGTGGGTAGGCCTGAAAAGACTTCTGCCTTTTACTTACTGTGCTGTGGAATCCACCACCATTTATAAAGAAAGTGTGAATTTCTGTAAGGTGAGGTTGTAAATGCTCTTCAGTTTAGCACACTGGAACAAACAAGGTAACCAAGTAAATATCTTGATGCATTTGTATTTTAAGATAGAAAAACAGAAGCGGATTGAAAGGATAAAACAGAAGCGAGCCCAACTACAAGAACTGCTGCTGCAGGTATACTTTTTTTCTATAAATGAAATCACCAAGTTCTGATCTGACATATTAGAACTTCTGAAGTTCTTCCTAGATGTATTCAGCAGCTATGATATACTACAGAGAAAAGTTTCATGCTGTGACCTTCCTGGCTTGCCTTCACTCTCTAGTCTATGTTTACTACAGTGAACAGGCATGCTGCTGCAGCTGTGTGCCACAAGCTTTTCTTAGTGTTCTGGAGGTCTGTCAACATTAGTGGGAATGGGAACACCTTGCAACTGCTTTCACTGACTCAAAGTCCCTGCCCAGTGTTTGCTTCTTGGAGTAGCTCTTACAGAAAATTTCTGATTCTAAGCAAAACAATTTACAACATAATAATGTGTGTAAATGAGTAGAGAATTGTTTTGGAGGAAACAGACAGACACTTCTGGATCTTACAGTGGGAAATCCAACTCTTACCTTCTGACATGCACATTTGAGATGACTTAGATTTTGGCTTTGATTGCAGAAATGTATTTCAAATGCATCTTTGTTTATAATGTGAAATTTTCTAAATAGCTAGAAGCATTCTTAAGAGTTTTGGTCTGTGAAGACTTTCAGTAATTTAATGCATTTGGGCTTTTAAATGAGGTTTTGGGCAATAAGGCTATTTTTTTTTCCTGGTGCAACTATGTTGATACAATTTTCATGTAATCAGCTACATACTGAAACTTTGAATATCTAATGCTTCTTGTTGCGTCACCAAAAATTGTTCTCTACTTAGGGTACAATTCTATCTGTCTGACCTAATTATTTAGCAGCTTCTTTAACAGTAACATGAAATTATCCTGGTGACAGTAAGGCAACTCAGGGCCTCTTAACTATTAGTCTGAAAATGACAGAGTTGGACTCCTTTACTGTCTGCAGCTGTTACTATTTCTTTGATTATGTTCATTGTCAAATGGTTTACAAGTGCTTTGGGATTCTCTGTCCATCTTCCCCTTAAGTGAAATTAGTGCCTCAAACTGGGTAAGCACACAGACTTCCAGTCCCTCAAAAAACATCTCCCAAACCCACACATTTTCATACATACGCAGTCAGAGGTAAGGGCAAGGGAGCTGTGTCATTAACAGCACCTGTTTAAACACTTTTAGAGGAGAATTTCAAAACTAACTTTTCTGGGAGAGAAAACAGGGAGATGGATGAGAAGGGGAGGAGAATACAGGTCCTGGGAAGTAGAAAATGTTAGCATTTCTGATAACTATTTTTTAAATTTTATTTTTTCAGTGTAAGTAGCTCCTAATGTGAGGTAGTTGTGCATATAGTGCAACAGTGCCTCCAGTGCCTTTTTGAAAGGAATGGGGAACCATTCTTCACCAAACTTTATTTTATTGCTTCTGTTTTGTTTCTCATCCGGGGACTGCAAGGGGGGCATGGCCATTAGGAGTTGTGTGAGAACTTCTGTTCCTGAAGAGCCACGCTAGTGCGGAGAGGGAGTCAGACAAAAAATTCCTGGAGCTATTGGAAGCTGGTCAATAAGAGTTTGTGAAGTTCCATACTGATGTCTTTTATTTTTTTGTCAGTGATCATTTTTTCTTTCTTTTTACAGCAAATAGCATTCAAAAACTTGGTACAAAGAAATCAGCAAAATGAACAACGAAATCAAGGCCCTCCAGCTTTGAACTCCACAATACAGCTGCCTTTCTTAATAGTCAACACTAGCAAAAGAACAGTTATAGACTGCAGCATATCAAGTGATAAGTGAGTGATTATGGAATCAATTTTGAGAACTATATTTTCTTTGTGAATGGAATTTTTATTAGAACAAATCAGAGAACTTCCTCTAGTTTACTAGAAGTGAATTAAACATGCTATTGTCACTTCAGGGCAGTGTTTTCTTTCAGCTTCTTTTTTTTTTGTTGTTTTGGTTGGTTTATGTCTGTGTGTATATATATTATATGATATATAATGTCATATATATTATGTTATATATTAGGTATATTGTAACATATATATGTAATATATAAATATAATAAATATATTAATACAGAATCTAATTATCAAATACTAATGTAA
>JAOEHX010073246.1:8626-22470 GCA_025448015.1 Bolborhynchus lineola | reverse complement strand
AAATGATACATTACGTTTTTACATTAATAAATTTATAATATATATACTATATATTTTCTAGTAATACGTAGTATATAAACATATCGATATCTATTGATATCAATAAATGTTGATGTAGTATATACATTAATGAATATATAGTAATGTGAAGTAATATATATAGTGAAATATGTATAATTATATAACATGCATATGGTATTACATATTATATATCTTACACATATAATATATACACACACATATATACATATTTTATATATATCTAAAACCAAACTAAACCAAAACCAACAAAAAATCTAAACCAAAACACCTCCCTGAAGTGACAATAGCTAATATAAAGTACCTCTAGGAAACTATATATATAAAAAAAGCAGTATGCTTAATCAACATTGCCTTATAGCCACTAGTTAAAACAGGCTGACTTTCACTGTTTCAAAAGGCACTTCAGACTGACATTTTAAAGAGCATTTACTACACAGGAATAACTGAATGGAACTCTATGCTAGGATAGCATTAGTATGTGGTAGTGCTTCTGAATTCATGTTTCTAATGTGCCATAAATGTATTTAGTCGGAAACACAAGGTGGTCCATGTAACACACAAGTAAAAGCCTAGAGGTGATAGTAATAACTTTGAAAGTGTCTTTTAATAGCAGAAAGGTGTAGCTGACCCTTTGAAGGAAATAAAAAAGGGAGGATATAATACAGAAATCTGAAATACTGCCTTTGTAAGCAAACGGATAAAGTTGCACTCATTAATCTGAAAATATTCCACTTACATACTTTTGGCTGCTTATCCTCTTCATCCTATGAAAATATAGTTGGAAGTATCAGGTACTGCTATGCTAACTTTTAATCAGATCACAGTTTAGTAGCTGAAAACAGCTGGCTCTGCCTTAATACTGAAGATTACAGACTTCACTCGGTGCTATTCAAATCCCGTATTGAACTTGGATTCCATTAACATGGCAAAATAGACAGTCGCTGGTAACCTCACTACCAATGTGCAAAAGTAATATTATTAAAAGTTGAATTTTTGTAGAAAATTCAGCTGAAGTCCAATACATTCTGTGACAAAACTTTAGGAATACTTCCATTTGTGCGGTATTTCAGCAAGTTGGGAATTTTAGATTCTATATTGATTTAGCTTGACTGTACCCTTATTTTATCAGCATACTATGCAGTTCTCACTGCACTTTAAACACTGCTCTCCATTTAGGTATGAGGTTGTTAAAAAGTTCAATAGTTTCATATTGAAGCTTCAGAACTGCTGATTTAAAGTTGTCAGAGATTAACCTGGAATTTGGGATCTAGAGAAGGTTAACAAGTGCCTCCAGTCTCAAACTGTAGGAAAACAGTACTACTAAAAATGAACACACTGAAATGATTTAAGCTGTTGATACTTCCATTTTATATAACCCAGCTTCAACACTGCTGTCATCTGGAGATCATTAAGTGTACAACCCAAATTAAACTTTCCACTGTGGTTGTTGTTTGTGCAACTGATTAGGGACAGCAGCAGTGTGTAGATAAACAGTGGCAGAAACTGCTTGTGTTCTAAGCACTGTTAAATTGATCTGCTAAATAAGGCAGTTGGCAAAAGCGGTCAGTTTCATTTGTCCAAACTAATTCTGTAATTTGTTAGAGAGTGTTTGTGCTGCCTAACTGGTCAGCTTGAGTGCCTGCCCTTTAAGGTCGGTTAATAATCCATTGCTTAAAGGGCTTCCATTCCTTCTCCCAGATAACACTTGTATATGTTACCAATACTGGTTGGTTGGTATTTATAATGCTACAGCAGGTGATGTTTGAAAGTCCAATGAACAGACAACCTCATAGCATTTGCTACTCAAAATTGTATTTACAGAGGATCTTCTAAAATAATTGCTTGGAAAATGGCACCTATAAAGGGGACTTAGCATCATGAGGAACATAGGTTTGTGTCTCCTAAGGTTTTTCCTATGCAAGAACAGGCTTGATCTAGCCAAAACAGGACGAAATTTCTCACACGCAAAACAAAGAGGTTGAGGTTATTGGGCAAGTTTTGTTTAGAGTTTGAGAAGGGAGGCAGCTGGGTGCCAAGCAGCATACTGGGAATGGCATTTCTGAAGCTGGTTTCAATAAAAGCAGTCTGAAGATAAAATAGTTAAAAATTAGATTGAAAAGATGAGGCACCTGAACAAGTAAGTCCCATTTAAAGAGGAAAAAAAAGTATTTATTGTACATGGTGCCTCTATATAAATGCTGGAGGTCTTGGGGAACCAGAATACCTAGTTTTAAACAAGCATTCAAACACAAAAGAGGTATCACAAATGTGGAAAATTAGAACGTCGCTTTTAATGGGAAATGCGTGAGATTTTGCTATTGGACATACAGTACTCTCCATGAAAGTAAATATGTAGAAAGTAGGCTCTTGTACCCTTACAGAAAGAATTACCTGCAAGAGCAGAAACTCCAGATTAAATCAGTTGTTGATCAAATTTATCAAACCTTGGGAAGAGAGAGAAACTGTACCCAAACTTCACATTCACACCATTGGCCTCTAGAATGATCTTTTAGCACTGAATTGTAACATGGCAGCTCAGTAGATTATTCTACGAGAACAAACATGGATTTCCTAAGAACAGCCAAAACAATGCTGGAAATTACTAGCAAAACTAGTAAGGAATGCAATGTAAAACTGGATGTGTATAGTGCTTTCATATCTGGAGTACTATATTCTCTTTTGTTCTTGGAAAAAGTGTAGCATAACCAGGAGAGAGACACAGGAGGGCAGCAGGAATTAATAAGGATATGAGAAAGCTTTCACAGAAGGAACAGATGGACTCTGTGGCTTAGAAAAAGAGAGGACAGTGGATTCACAGGTTTCTGTAAAATCATGGATGACATGGAATGTATGTACAGAGAATGCCTGGGCACAGTTGCTTATCAAAGTTAAGAGACAAGAGCAGATACCAGGTGCCAGGTTACAGACATAAGGAATATAAGTGCTTTTGTAACAGTCTGTGCAAATCATAGCATTGGATGTTGCTCATGCCAAAAGCTTCTGTACATTCTAAAAGGGGTCACGTCAAGTCCTTGACAGAAAATCCTCAAAGAGCTCTTAGCAGAGGTGGAGGAAGTGCAGCAACTTCCTGCATCAGGGGCTGCAGGTTGCTGGAGACTATATCGGGGGAAATACTACTTTAAGTTTGTTTGGAAACTTGAAGGGGGATGGAAAGGAGTTCAGCTCCTTCCTAACACCTCGTATTTGACCACAACACCTGGGAAGAGAAATCCAGAGCTATCAGTAAATACAGTCTTTAATCCTGTACCATAGAAGGTGAATTCAGTTATAACTTAGATACTACACAGCTTACTGGTAGTAACTCGGTATGACACTATTCTCCCATACCCTATTTGTGTAAACATAATTACTTGACTTTAGGTGCACCAGTTCAGGTAGCAGGAATGTCACTGTACCAATTAAAGGTACAACAACACATCTTGTTTTCCCTTTTAATGTGGTTATGCTTAAATACAGGTGCATAAGCAATAGGTTTTACAAGAAATACTGTGTAAGCCACAAAAGAGGTGATGCCTGTAACTGACAGTTACACCTAGTTCAAAGCATGTAGATTACTAGATGAAAATGTTGTGCCTAAGCACAAAAGAGGAAACTTTTCTGAATTTACTGGGTCCAAGAAAATTAGTATTTAAAGAAAAAAAAAATCCACGTGACATGAGCTTGGAGAGCCTAATGGAAGACCCACCAGTGAGTTATCTTTTCAAGACTCTCTCTCACAGATGGGTTGCTTTTCCAGGCATAAAGGTTTTGTTAGCAGAAAATGAGGCACTGGGAGCCAGCCTATATTTTGATCCCTGGACTGGAGCTGTCCAGGCATTTAATAGCCTGTGGTCAGAGCATAAGGCCAGTCACCATAGATGCCCCTGCTTTTCTTAAAGCTATCTTAAGTTTAAATCACTGTTTCCAGTTTAAATGCAATGAAAAGCATTCTGAGAGTCCTGCAGCAGAAATGGCAGGTTGTGAACATAGAGGACCTGGAACAGCCTGCTTTGCTAGCTGCATCCAAAAAAGCAAAACTAGACCAAGGTAAATAGGTCACTTCACAGGAGGAGCGTTGCACATTAGAACAGAAAATTAAATGTACAAGAAGCAAAACCAAAATAGTTATTTTGGTGAAGGGCTGCAGATGACCTTTAAAAATACTGGATTTAGTACAACTGAAGGTTCATGTTTAATAAGGCCTCCCTCTCGCCCTTTGAATCTGTTTAATGAGGTAGAAAACTTTAGACTTCCTGCAGTGGTAAAGTTACTTTAATTGAGAAAGTGCCATTTTAGACCCCATAGGCATGCCAGCAACAGAAGCAGAAGAGAAAAAGCATTTGCTACACTTTTTTTTTCCCCTTAAGGACCCCTTTGCAGATAATGAAGGATCGGGATGCTTACCTCAATGCAGGATGAACAGGCAAAACCCACATAGCTGTGCCCTTTTCAAGCCATCTCACTTTGACTTTTCACATGCAGATTTGAATACCTCTTTAATTTCGATAACACTTTTGAGATTCATGATGACAGTGAGGTGCTGAAGAGAATGGGAATGTCCTTTGGGCTCGAGTCAGGCAAATGCTCAGCTGAGGACCTAAGAACTGCAAAATCACTGGTGCCCAAAGCTTTAGAAGGCTACATCACAGGTAAGTTATAGATGAGACTTTTACATTCCTGATCAAATTCAAAACATTAGTTAACATAAGCAAATTTAATGATATTAACCCACATAGGTATGTAACGGTTGAAGTTTTGTGGGAGCTAGTAGAGTTGGTACAGAAACCTGTTATTCTACAGGTCATTTTGGAAGATTTAGCATAGTTGTCCTGTAAATTTAATTCACACTGATCTATAATAACAAACTTCTGAGTGAGCTGTGTTATGAAGAAGTTATTTCTTAAATAGCTGAACTGACACCAAGGTCAGATTTTTATGGATTAATACTAATTTTTAATAACACTGGATGAATGAAGGAGCAGACTAGAAGGCAGGTCCTCCAAATTTGAGGAGGAAAAGGACAGAAAAAGAGCATCTTAAAATGAGTGAATGCAATCTACAAGTGACTCCCAAGCCAGCAGGTGCCACCTAAGAACAGAGCTGGTCTAAATAAAGCAAAAAGCTCCAAGGAGTTCCAGGACAAGAGTCTCACACAGAGGCTTTTACCTCCCCTAGTCACACTGCTTGAACAGGTCACACTTAAATAAGCTCAAAACTTCAACTGTTGGACTTGAGCTGCTAAAATTTGTAATCACTCCTTTAGTTACTGTCAGACTGTGTTCTTACTGCTCTGCCCATGCTTAAAAGTAGGCCAGTATTTTCTCAAGTTTCTGGAGGGACTTAATCTGTGAGGGAAGTGTTACCCAAAGAATTAACTGTATACACACCTTCATTTTTGAAGAAGGGGGAGCAAAGCTGTTGCCCTGACTTCTCTACTAACAAAGCTTTAATCTTGATTAAACTATAGTAGTATAAAAGTGTCTTTCACACAGCTAGGCCAGACACTTCACACATTTGTCTTTTTTTTAACTTTACTAAAGGTGATTCTCTTCTGCTGGCAACACTTGATCCTTACGTCAGGATCATTTAAAATGCAGACTTTATATTAATGCTGGGTTTTTTTGCTGAGGATAATACAGCTGCTTAAAATTTGTGATGTGAAAACACTGCTGGATATAAATTAGAACTCAGTTACATTCACTAAGATCAGTACATTCTAAATGGTTTAACGTTCCAAACTACATCAAATGTGCTTATGTTTATCAAGGCTTGTTTGCGTTTTCCTGGTCCCCTTGTGCTGTGGGTTTCAAAACTAAGATTTCATTTTTTTAATTTCAGTCCATTTTGAAATTGCCCCCCCAAGTCTTTATAAGGCTGTGCTGATTGTCAAAAAGAGAGGTTGAAAGAAATCTTAATATGTTCCTTGTTGGCTCATTCAACTGAAAATTACCTACCACATTTACCACCAATGTGAAAAAAGGGGAAAGGAGCAGAACCCACACGTTTTAATAGTGTTGCAGTGTTCAGGTTACTTAACTGCTCCTGTCTATCAAGGAACAAACTAAAATTTCTGTTCCATTTTAAACCTGCATTAATTTCTCTTCAGAGAACAGGGTTGCTTTACATTTGCAAAAAACCCTGTGTCATTACATTTTATACCAAATAAAACCAGCTTTTAATGATTCAAGTAATAAATGTCTAAATTAGTGCTTAGTAGGTCATTTTAGTTTGTTTTGAAAAAAACTTAGTCACACTAAGTACTGCTGGTGGGGTTTTTATTGAAAGCACTAAAGGCAAAAGAACCGTGATGTTCCTGTGCAAGTGAGAAACAAACAGTGCTCTGTTTCAAAGAAACTAACCCAAAAAGAACAGTTTTGAAGACAGCCTATTCTTAAAGAACGTTGTGATTATTTCTCTAGTAGCAGACCAGTAGCCAGAAACCTGGTCATTAGAAATGTATTGATTTTAGATTTTACTGAAAATGCACTGAGGCAAGTAACATACTCTTCAGACAAGCTTCAGCTTGTGAAAAAGTCCAGAAGCGTTACTAGAGTACGTATATTTATTTTTAAAGGTTTCTTCTGTCTGTTGCTTGCAAACTTAATTGCACAAATCTGTATCTAAGAGTATGAATTGCATAATACGTGTTTCTAATGGCAGTAACTGACATAAGGGAAATTGATTTAAATGTTTTGCACAGTACTTGAAACCCCTGCATTTGCCCTGTTGTGAATTTTTCGGTAAAGTCTACCTTCCCATATTAACTTTGACAGTCTTCAGATACTGTTTCTTACACTGCAAGGACAGTGAAACAGAAGGCTCATCACTGGTTTCTAGACTACGGTTACTTCTGTAGCTCTCATATGGCACTGTTAAGTACTCTGGCTTCAATTACTGCTACACAAGAAGAGCAAATCAATGTCTATTTATTCACTGGGTCAATTTATTACGTTCAAGATTAAAGTTATGCTACATGAGCTGAATCATGACTCAACTGCTGTAGAAACGAGTCCTGTTCTAGTTTATGTAAGCAGGGAAGTAATTTCCCATACCATGTTAGTTTGACCGTAGCCTTGTCATCTTTTTTTTCTCCAGATAATAACTGACTTCCAAACACTTAACAATAGTTTGTCCTGTAATTCTTGCTTACAGGGCTGGAGAAGCAGTTGGAAGAATCCAAGTCTCAACTAGTTCAATGAAAGAAATTTAAAACTGACAAAAACAACTTGGACCATCTCAGCTTTAAAAGAGTTACTTCTAGACATATTACACATGCCAAATAATTTGCTTGGAACTGCTGAACTGATATATCAAAGCCTTTTAGTGTATTCTCTTTGCAGGAGGATCATGTGTTTTAGCCATTCTTACAGTGACCTAATTTGATCTGCTTGATGAACTAAGTAGGTAATCCAGAAAAAGCAATGGACATAAAGCAGACTACACTACAGCCTCCTTACTGTGGAAGGAGCAGTGTTATTTCTCGTATGATACTTGCACCAGCTTAAGATGCACACGAGGGTCACATTCCTAATTGTGCATTCCTGCTCATTTCTTAATGTTGACAGTTACTTTTCTCTGTCTTCTTTATGAGCTAGTTCAGGGTACTAAACTGTAGGTTCTTTATCTGGCAGAGGCCTTTCTGACAATGCAGCATGTCGAAATGGCCAGTTGAGGGCTCATACCAGAACAGTTCAAGTAAAAAGGGAATGAGATTGCCGAAGGAGCTGAAATACGCCACCGATTGAGACAAGCATAAACTCTTGTTAGAACCATATCCAGAGAACCATCCTGTGCCTTTTAAGCCATGCAAATACTAGAGTTATTTAATGCAAATTCAGGTCTGGTGTTAGTCAGCTGGGTCCTGACTCCTAGAAATGAGACTACAGATAAATATTTTGAGGTACTAATACTTGTGGTAACAACCCCTCACTTGTACATTTCCCACTAAGGCAGTGAGCAGACAAAGGGGTACAGTTTAGGACCTCTAAATTACAGCACTTTTTTTTTTCTCCCCTGCATGAAGAAATGCTTGCTATCATCTACCTGCATAACAAGCCTTAACTGCCAATGGGTTGGAGTTGGAACTGAAGAGATAAAAGTGGTACTGAATGAACGAGCTTGTTTGGCCATCAACAATAATCCTATGCAGCACTTTCCCTTTTGCATTAATTACTAAGGCTATTGATGATGTTCCTTTAGAGCCTTCTTATATAAAGAACAAATTTCTGCCAAGGGTATCTGCTGCAAGATATGCCTGTCCATAATAAGGGTGCCACTCTTAGATTGGCCTATACTACCTTGGAAAGGTTTTTCCAAGCTGCTTTCCCTGGTTCACAGGTGTAGCTATTAGTAACTTGTTCTGCTAGAAGTAGTAAATCTTTTCACTGTAGGCAGACTTCTATTTTAACAGTTCTCTTCAGACAGGAAATGGCTTCTTAAACTTCAAAACTTCTTTTCCCTGGCTCCTCAGAGCCCACTGGAAAATAGAATTAGAAGGCAATGAAAGTACAAGGCAGGGATGGGCACCTATCAACCTTCTTTCTGCCTTATGTGTAAAATCCAAATTTTCCTTCACCTTGCTCTTCACAAAGAAGCTAACTAGCTATTATCCCACAGTGTTAATAAAATGCAATATTACTAGCAGCAACTTGTTATTCTCCTGAAATACTAAACATGTACACACAGGTACATCCCTTCAAAAGACCAGGAAACAACCCTGTGATACATCTCTAATCCACTTTATTAATCTAAATACAATGCAGTCATTCTAAATGGTTCAGCCTCCTCCTGCAAAGAGGAGACTGTCAGAATGTGTTCTCTGTAAAAACAAACCTGCTTTCATGGCAATCTTAATGAAAGCCATCCAGCTATGTCCATGTTTAACTATTCTCATCTATCCCATCCTCAGAGATCACCCTAAAGCCACTTAACATTTTCTGTCATGTTCTAAAGGCTATTGGCAGGAACACTGACCTTGCCAGCCTTGCCTTGTACCATGGCATTTAAATACCTCACTGCTAATGGATCTCCACAGCAGAAAACAAGGTAGCATGTGGATCCCAATGGATGGTGAGCCAATTTCTGTGGTTGTGACAATCTCCTTCAAACAGTCCCATGCTAGGGCATACACTGGCAAATCTCAAAGAGCCAAAGCTTAACAAGAACACAGACAAACAAGAAAACATATGTAACAAACAGTTATTCCTCTTGTCTGCTGTTACTGAACAATTCTACGTAAAATATGAATAGTGCAATCCAATTTTTACTGCCATCATGCTGTACAGAACAGAGGTCTGGTTAGGCATAGCAGATAACAGTAAGGACAGTAACTCCTGGTTTAATGTATCCATCTGGAACCATATTCAAGCACCATGGAGAAAAACTAGACAGTCCTGATAATTTATTTCAGTTTGGAGTTTGTGTTGAGATGGAATTTGGGTAGGTCTATAAAACATCTATCTAAGAAAGAAGTTAAAATCACATATGCACACCCCCCAGAAATATCCCATGTGTACTTGGGTCAATGGACTAGTTTTGCTGATTCTCTCAGCAGAAATATGCTTAACCGGAAACAAGTGACTGGCATTAACTTGCCACAGAATTTGAAAACAGGTTCTATAAGGGTTGTAAGTAACCCATTCATGTGCCTCAGAGGGCTTCCAACAAACACCTTCAAGGAATTCCGCAGTACTGTACAAGGCCATTTTAGTCCTAAAATTTCCTTTCCTTGGGGAGGAGACTTGCACCTCACACATGCAGTATACAGCAGGATCTCTCTTTCATACTCCTGGCACAAGACCTCTGACATGGTGTGTTTACATCCACAGCTAATCCATCAGAACAGATTAGGAGGCTGCGTTACAGCCAGCTGTGAGAACACCAAACTGAAACTGCCTTTGGCCATCAGAACACACACAACTGAAAAATACATACTGCCTTGATGATGGCTTCACTGCAGTATCTCCAGTCCTGACAAGTACAGTTCCATTTACACCTTCACCAAGCACAACAGCAGAGTCCCTTAGAGCTCTTGCGGCATAGTATCAGGCTGTACAACCTCCAAAACTATTTCAGGTACCTGTGATTGTATATGGCTACTGGCCAGGGTCATCTGCAGCATCAACCCTCTTCAAGCAGAGGGGAGAGTTTCATAGAAATGACCAGTTGTGAGGGAGTGCAAGGTTTGAGTACGTCCACAAACACTGGGAGGTGTAAGTACAGATTTATAATTTCATCTTGATTAAAAAGGACACATCTACAGTTTAAGGAATCTTAACTGCTAAGAGAATGTGAAGTTTAAGATCATAAAAGGAAGAAAAAAATCAAGTAGCTATCATAAATACAATGATCATTTTCTCCTAGATATGTCATCAGGATTTTCATGGATAAACCAAGGGTTACTTTCAAGTTCAGCACAAGCAGGTTCACATTCGGAGGTAGCAGGAGGCGCTTCTGATGCTAAATCAAGGTAAATAAAATAATTTTAAGTCAAAGATAGCGGTACATGCTTGTGATGCTTCAGTAACCTCACTATTTCATACCATTTATATGCAGGTAATGAAATGTTTTCTGTATGGTTAATTTTTGATTGTAAATGAGTCTTATTCTGTTGTCTTTTTTTTAATTACATTTGAAAGGTCAAATCAACATGTTTTGAATTCTGAACGTATTAGCTACTTTGTATCTATGTTTCAAAAGAACAGAATCACTTTCAAGCCCTTATTATAATGACAGAGTTCTCCTGATTAACCTGAAATACCTGCCTGGGCATGGACTACAAATAGTTTATTACACATAGAAAAAAGCCTGATAATACTGAAGAACACAGGAGGATGTTTGGTGTCTAAATGCACTACTGCTTAAGCTATCATGAAAGAAGTTTAATCCACAGTCTAATCATAATTTTAAATTAAAAACCAAGCACAGAGCACCACCCCCAACAACAAAAATCCAATGCGAAAACACTGTAACCACTGTGCTTTGCTTTAAGGTTACCTGTACCTTAAAAACCAGAAAGAGATCATCCTGAAACAGGTTCTTCCTCATAGCATTTAACAGCTTAATTTCATATTCCAAACATTTCTGTGTATTGGAAAAAAAACTGTGAGGGATTTATTTTTTTAACTTTCTTCAGCTTGAGCAACTCTACTAGCTGGTTATGAAAAAAATAAAAACCAACAACAAACCACCCAACAATCTTTTATGTAACTCTGATACTTTAGCTTTTTTCATAACTATTGGCTGTGTTTAATGTTGGTAGCATTTTTTTAACTAAAGAAAAAGCTGAGGTCAAAAAGCTTAAAACTTCATCTGAAATCCTCTAAACTTCACCATTTCTGTTGTTTTAATAGTGAGAATCCAGGGTTATGTTTGGATGCTGAAGTGGCCTTAGCAACTGGGCAGTTTCTTGCCCCGAGCAGTCAACAGTCCAGCAGTGCAACATCACGCTACTCAGAATCACGGGGAGAAACGCCATGCTCATTCAATGACGAGGATGAAGAGGATGAAGATGACGATTCTTCCTCCCCAGAATAAGGACAGTAGAAAATGGAATATACAAAATGCTGCTCAAATATTCCTAACGGGAGCTCCTGTCTGGATTTCACTAAAGTTTCAGCCACAGCTGAACTTAAAAACTTTTTGTACCCGAACACAAAGTGACATACAGACACAGAGTAATGTGGGGTTTATCAACTATAACCAAGGAAAAGAACAAAGTCCCCTGGAGATTTGGCAAAGTAAACATCAAATTCACATTTTCCATTTTGGAACATACTGAAATCTCTTGTCTTTCTCTTATCTTTATCAGATGGAAAAGAAAACAGCATCAGTCAACAAATGCCAGTTCTCACACTGTCTTTTGGCTGTGCTACCTTTAGGAAAAGGGGGCGTGAGAGCACACATGAATGTGCTGAAATAGCTATTTAAAACTATCTTATATGAAAATTGTTCTAGGGAAAGGGGGCTGTTAGAATGTTGGCTTTTCTCTGTTCAACTTGCTGTATAGAAGATTCCTAAAGTAATATAAATTGCGATAAAATGAATCTTGAAATAGTTTAAATCCATTTTAGATACTCTAAAATTAATATTAGTATGTCTCTTTTGAAAGGTTCATATGTTCATTTATACTGCAGACCTAATTTATTATAAGTAAGTGATTATTCTTAGCCATTATTAAACAGTCAGGATAAAAACAGCAGTATTCTCTGCACCAGCTTTTTTCAAGGAAAAGAACTATATTTCTAGATTATAGTGTATCCTGTAGAGCTTCTCCTTTACTGTTCTAACTTTATAATCCCTTTGATTTTATAGCACGTTTGGTTTTTTTAAAGAGGATCTCAGGCAGCATGTTTTCGAGGCAGTGTTTTCAAATTCATGATGGGCATGTCACGTAGCTTTTACAGCTGTATGCTGAGGGTCTTAGGAAAAAAATTAAATTTCACCAATACATAATTTCTTGGTTTGCATTCTAGTCGGCATAGATTAGGACAGACTGAGTTTCTTACCATTAACTTCCGTTGCACTCACCTTGATGCGCCTTTGAAATATAGTAGCATCAAAATACCACTTCTCAAAATAATGTGCAGCTCAACTCACACAACATGAATCCCATTTGAACTGTTTATTTAGATTTGTAACAGGACCTCAGTGTTCTACAGTTAACATCACATCCAACCATCAAGACCTTATTTTAAAAAAAGGTTCAGAAACAGAGCAGAGTACACTGTACATGTACTTCTCCCATGGTTTTCTAACATCCAGTATTGAACTAGTCTTGAAGTTAACCACTTTAATTAGGTTAAAATAGTGTTACTTCTTTTTAGTTTTTATACTGTGTGTAAATAGCTGACCTGTTTCTAAGTACCACTGTATTAGCTGTCAGAGCTCAACAGGTTTGGCTTTGTTATTTAGTTATGAGATTAGGCAGTTTGTCGTACTGTTATTTGCTTGAGCAATGGCAGCAAACTGTTACCCCTGGACTGCTGTGACCAGTACTCTTAGCACAACACAGGGAATGTCCATGTGATCTTCCACAGAGAAACATGCACTCAAGCCAGCCATATCCAAAAGCATCAAGCCTGAGTAAGTGGGGTAAATGGAGCCTGCAGCTAAAAAGCTACCTGACCGTCAGACAAGAACTAACACAGGCCTAGCTACATATAGGACAGGTAAAACTGTGAGGAGCAGACAAGCACACCTGCATGTTTACAATAAAAATTAAAGCATCCAGATAGAAACTTTTCACAAGTAGTCAAACTCCTGCATTTGAGATACAATCTGGGTGGCACCATTAATTTGGTCTACCTCTTGACTGAGCAAGCAGAGCTATCTAGCTTACACAAATGAGTTGCAAACACACAAACTAAAAGAATTCTTACATGCCTACCACATTACTCTCTGGGCAAGACTGTTAAGACTGTCCTGTGCCTATGGCTCACAGGCAACACCAGACTAAGGGATTTACACCACCTCACTTCAACCAAATCTGTAACACTACCTCTATATATGAAGAAAAGCTTTACAAATAAATAATAATACTCTTGCTGAGAGAGTCAATGTACTTAACTGAAGTGGCTCACTTTTGAAATAAGAGAACGTAACATACACCATGTATATTACTATGGAATTGTCAGCTCCATGAATGATATTTCATTTAAACAGATAATTGTTTATATTCTTGAAAACCCATTTGGTTTGTCAAAAACCATCCTTCCAATCAGCTTTCATTGAAGAGGGCAGACCAAAGATACCTGATAAAGGAACTTTTTAAGAGAGGAACATTTTATGAAGTTATCCCTCCC
>JAOEHX010073239.1:0-28331 GCA_025448015.1 Bolborhynchus lineola | reverse complement strand
TCATCCTCGTGGCCCTCCTTTGTACTTGTTCCAACAGTTCCATGTCCTTTTTATGTTGAGGACACCAGAACTGCACACAATACTCACAATGCCACCTTAAAACTCAGTCAAGAGCAGGAAGATGAAGAAAGGTCTCGAAAATTTTCTCCTCAACTAGCTCAAAAGACTTCTGTTTACAGGGCATGCATTAATCTTGTGGAGTAGATAAGCTGATTTGATTTGCATTAAAGTCTGGTGTACATACAGCATAAGACAAATGTGATTTCCAAATGAAGTGAAGAAAAAGGAGAGAAGCTCATGGCACTTGAAATGCTAGAGGAATATTACAGGAGACTAATACTTTTTTGAAGCTTAAGGAAAAGGAAAACTCTGATTGGTCTCGAGTCTTTCTTAACTTCACCCTACTCTCTGCTGAAGTTTGTGGTGTAAGAATTGATTCAGATCAGGCAAGTCCCATGCAAGGGTGCATGGTTTTGATCCCGGTCTCTGTCCATAACCTAGGAGTGGGGAGGGAGTGTGTCTGGGTACACTGGCAGCTTCTTCAAAATTCAGTGCTTAGGGTAAAGTGACAGGTTGCCAAGTTGCCTAGCTGCCTAGCAGAGGAAATAACTGCTTGTGAAGCAGACATCATCTAAAAACTGGTGAAACATAGGGAATTTAGTTAGGATGGATATATAAATATATATGCATAAAAATATGGTTTGCTACTTTGTAGCTGGACCATTGCCAGAAAGTTTCTCTGCTTCTTGAGGGCAGTGGTAGTAAAAAACATTTTAGAAATAATGAAACCTGGGGTTTTCAAGTAAAGTATTTCCTCAGGACCTGCTACTCAGTGGAACTGATGCTGTCTGGCTTTTGGGAACACAAGTTTGTGGAACACAGAGAGATTCAGGATAAATCCTTCAGCCTTTTGTACCTGCTTTGTTTTGCCTGTCTCCCTATAAGAGTGGGGGTGCTGTGCTGCATCCTCTGGGAAGTACCACTTCACTCCTATGCTGAGAATTTGTTTCTTTTGCCTCTAGCTGGCCTTCATCCCGCAAAGGTAAATGCAGGTTATTTATAATGAATTTTGCATAGTTGAATGATAATGAACCTGGTTACTGAATAATTGGCATTTTTGGTGCAATATACAGTGGAAAACAATGGGAAAAGCTGCAACTGCAGTGAGCTGTCACTACCACAGAACTGGGTATAACTGAAAATGGGATTTTTTCTTTAACTGCTCCCTTTCAAAGAAATTCTAATTATTTTTTTTCTGTCAGAAATGCTATCACGCTATAAAGTTGAGTACAAGAATGACTGGAGCAGTTATGACAAATGCAGTTTACTTGATAATAACCCCAATGGTTTAGAGTCAAATAGGGTACCATTGGCTTAGAAAACTGCCATTATGATATTGTTAATCCTGCACTTGTACACAGTACAGCCTAACAGAAAACACACTTGAGAAATCTGGTCTCCATTTTTGTCTCTGCCCATCTCTGTCTCATTTCTGCCTCCTTTAGTCAAATAATGAGTCTCATTTGCTTTGACATACACAGAATTAAAGTGCTAAGTCTAAAAAAACAGAGGTCTGCAATACAATATACACGTTATTAGAGTATGCTTATTTTAATCACTCTGATGCAATAATATTTAGCTTATCTAAAATAAACCCCCGGCCTCAGCCCATGAGGAATAGTTGGATGCTTACATTGGAAAAGATTTTGGGTGCTATTAGCAATTGCATAGTCTTCTCTTTCTGTGGTAGAAAGTTAGTGAATTTCAGGACAGAAAAGGAGCAACCCCTGATGTTCCTCTGGCAGTTTAGCAGCATTGCTGGCTCATGTTGCAGACACTGCTATGGCCTGGCCACTAGCAATCTTCCTAGAAATGATATGTCTCCTTAACATTGGCTTGTTTTGGATTTAGTTTGCATCTTCAAGAAGTGTCATGCAAAGTAAGGAAAGCATATATTCTGAGGTATTTGGAGAATAACTGCACCAGTTTAAGGACTAATGACAAGGAAGTTGGTATTCTCAGATGTTGTTTCAGTCAACTTAGGAGCACTGCAGACCAGCTTTCAGAGATTGTGCTAGCATGTCTGTGACTCTACAGACTGGGCATGATGTCTTGACCTTGTTCTAGGGCAGCCAGTTTGAAGCAGTATTTTGCAGTCCTGCATGGGGAGTGGTAGGTTGGCAGTGGTCTGACAATGAGCTGCTGTCTGTGGCTGCTGGCCTAGAGTGCCTCTGCTTGAAGTGAGTCCTTGCTGTGATGGCCCAGCAGCTGCATTGTAATCTTTGGAGGGAAGAACAGTGAAACTGGGCAACTTCCATAGCCATTCAGAAGTTGGTGTTGGACCCATCTTACCACATTCAGAAATATGGCTAATATCCTCTTACAAGCATGCTGTTTCTATTACATATGTTTAAGATAATTTTATTCTGTTCAGACTTTCTGCATGAGAGAAGTTCTGGAGAAGATTTTCGTTCATTAGTTTCAAGTTAGTAGCTCATGCATGTGTAACTAAGCCAGAATCTCCTGCATCTTTTCTCATTTGAGATTTCTTTCAATTTTGAAGAAGTTTAGTCTTTAATTTAATCTCAGCATGTGTAAAAGGCTGTCCCTGAAATAACTGCTATCCAATGATTTTAGCTTCTGCATTAGTTGACTGCAGCACAGTATACTTGTGACTTTATCATCTATTGCTAATAATACACCATGAGCAAAGAGTTATGTTTCATAGGTCTATTTAAAAAAAAAAAATAGGTGACAGGAAACTCCTGAGAAGTCTTAAGTTAAAAAAGGTGAATAAAAAAAAATAGTGCAACTTTTATCTACTAACCATATGGATAGGATTGCACCAGAAATTACAGCAGTGGTGTTCTCTTCAACACATTTATGATTGGGTCAGCTCTTATGCAATAAACCTATATTTTCCGGGCATGCTATAAAAGTTCACATGGGGCTGGAAATTGTTGTGCATGTAGTACATCTCAGCATACTAAAAGTTGTATTTAAACTGAAGGAAAATTTTCCATTAATCTCTTTTTAAAATATTACAAAAGAATGAAGAGTTTATGCATGTTGTCATATTTACTGCCAGACAAAATCCACTGAGTTATCCATTGCAGGCTTATCTTTGTTCACTAGCTAAGAACCACATCTGTGTGCTTCCTGTGAGCTGTGCATCAGAGCATCTATGTAGTAGCTCTTGCTTACTGCAATCTCCATGAAAGGAAATTATTAGAAGGGGAAAAGATTGATTAATATTTCCCCTCTCCCTCATCCATTCCTTTTAAGTGGAATGGGTTTTGTTTTATGTTGTCTATTCATAAGAATCTAATTTTGGCCTTACATGTAGGCAGACAGCTGTAGTAAAAGTCTGAGGCAGTGCTGGTGGGAGCGGCTTAGTCTCTGCATTGGCTTTCATGACCTCAGTGCTGGGCCCAGTAAATGGTCACTTACTGAAGGTGTAAAGCATTCTGGGGAATGGGGTTTAAGCATATAGGTATTTGTTGTTATTCTGGCCCCGTAAGAAGATTCCTGAAAAGCTGAATGATAAAAAGCGTGGCAGACTAAAGCTCTTAAGAAAGAATTTAGTTGAACTAGCCTTCATGAAAATAGTTTGAAAAGTTTTGCCTTTCTAGTTACTCAAAATATATGGAAAAAGGGAGGAAATACTTTTTTTTTTTTTTTTTAACCATTCAGCACACATATACAGATAAGTACTTCGAAAGATTCTAGACTGCAACAAGTAACACTAACAAGATTAAAAGTAACATATTAATATATCAGGTCAAGTGTGTTCTGATTGCTTTGGATGAAGATGATTACCATGCCCTGTTCTGTAAGTCAAACCACACAGGAAGTGCAGAGCTGTGGAAAAGCTGGAATTTTCATTTTGTGGAAAACTGAGATATTTCAGCTTTTGTTTTCTTCCTAAATCTTACTAAATAGTTGAAACATTTAAAAGCTTGGTTTCGGAAAAATCACAGTATTTACTTCTTTGGCTGTGCTTATGGCTAAATTAGAGCTACTTCAACTAAGCTGCTGTCTCTGGTAGCAGCAGTGTGGGTGAACTCGATCACTGCCTGACAACAGATCCTATCTCCCATAAAATCAGAGTCAACTAGCCTGGAAAAGACCCTTAAGATCATTAAGTCCTACTGTTATCCCAGGGCTGCCAAGTCCTCTGCTAAACCATGTCACTGAGGGCCTCATCTACATGGTTTTTGAGCACTTCATAACTTTGGAGCAGTGATTCCACCACTTCCCTGGGCAGCCTATTCCAATGCCTGATTACCCTCTCTGTGAAGAAGTTTTTCCTAATATCCAACCTAAACCTCCCCTGGTGCAGCTTGAGGCAGTTACCTCATCCTGTTACTCTGGGAGAAGAGACCAGCCAAGTCTCTTCATCCTCTTTTCAGGCAGTTGTAGAAAGCGACAGTGTCTCCCCTGAGTCTTTTCTTCTTCAGACTAAACAACCCCAGCTCCTTCAGCTGCTCCTCATAAGACTTACTCTCCAGGCTTTTCACCAGCTTTGTTGCCCTTGCCTGACCTGCTCCAGCAACTCAGTGCCTGTGTTGTAGTGAAGGGCCAACGGTAGCTAGGCAAGGAAAAAAAAAATAGTGTGAAGTTTTTGGTCTACTCTAGGAATATCTTGGCCAAGAGAAAACTTACTAGAGGGGTAAATAAGGGGAGTGAGAAAAAGCACTGAAGTTTACTCAGGAGGTGTATTTTACATGTAGGAACAGACTCTGTAGTTGCAAAAAAAATTTGCATAACACAGTCTTGGTGCAGGCTTGCTATTCTCCTGCCTACTCTTGTGTTTTAGTTCTTCAGATGTTTTAGACTTCTAAATGTTTGAAGATAATTCAATTAGCAGCAAGGGCTTCTCCTGTCTAGGACAATCCCATGCAATTTTATTAAGAGGAAAAATGGAAAAAGATAAAGATCAGGACCATCATTTTTAATTCAATATCAGTGTCTCCAGTGTCTCATTATTCTTGTTGTAAATGATTCATGGCCAGTAATTGTCTGTGAAGAACAAACAACTCCCCTATTCCCAAATCTCCCACGCTCATCCTTGAGCTACCTTATTTTGGAGTAAGACTTTCCCCTACAAAGACTGCACAAATGTCTCTTTCAGCATGGCTGTTACCAGTCATAAGAGGAGGGCTGGCTTTGAAATTGTTAGCAGGCAGGGATGTCTGCAATGTCTGGGATGACTGCACTCATCTGGCTTTGTCAGCAGGATGATTTGTGGTCCTGGATAAATCCTCTTGCGCCTCAGACCTTATTGGCAAGGTGTAATCCCAGGAGCTTGTTACCCAGAAAATGCTCTGCCTGGGAGGCTGCCATCGATGGGGTTGCAAACAGTGAAGGATGCCCTTGCACCAGGAGCAGTATTTGTAAGTTGAAGCAGCTGAGGATGTCACTTCTGCTCCTTTCCTCAGTCTGGTGTGTGTCAAGGTTCATGCTCAGCAAGACCTTAATAAGCCATAAAGATCAACCTGGGAGCAGATGCCAAAGCTCAGGGACCATCATGGCTAGTTGTAATCTGTCCAACTCTCTTGGAGAGAGACACACTGTACCATGACACTGCAATGTAACCCAGCCACTTTGAGGTCTGCTATGTGAATGAAATTTGGCAGCGGTTGCCCTGCTGCCCTTTAAATCTGTGGCAAAGCCAATAGTTATCATTTTGTGATGTCTGTGATACAAAAAACCCACCTCTTTCTTTTCTTACTAGAGGATAGGAGAAGAATGTATAAAGGCTCTGTATTCAGAGGTAGACCCGGAATGGGTTTGACTTGGTCTTTGTAGGTGAAAAGGAAACAGCTGTGAGAAGCAAGCTGCTTTGGTGTTTCAACAGTCTGCCGGACATCAAAACAAACATCTTCAGGGTGATCCATGCATTGTCTTGGCTGTTTCTAATCTTCTGATAGTAGATAGTCTTTGCTTGGATCACATACTGTCCCCTGGACAGTATTGCCTGTTGATTAATAGCTCATCAGTACTCTTCATTTAGCCCTGTTAACATGCCACTCTAAACATCCAGTGAAGATGATGTCCAGGAGCAGAATTACCTTTATCAGATGAAAGATACAGCAGTGCTAAGGCCATGGCAAGTGAAATGATCTTAAAGGCAAAAATTCACAGAATCACAGAATAATTTGGGTTGGAAGGGTCCTTCAGAGGTCATCAATTCCAACCCCTCTGCAATGAGCAGGGATATCTTCAACTACATCAGGTTGCCCAGGATCACACCCAGCCTGGACTTGAATGTTTCCGGAGATGGTGCATCTACTGTCTCTCTGGGCAACCTGTTCTAGTATTTTACCACTGTCATTGTAACTTTTTTCATGTCCAGACTGAATCTCCCTCTTTTAGTTTAAAACCATCCTCCCTTGTCCTGTCACAGCAGGCATTGCTAAAATGTCTTTCCCCATCTTTCTTATAGGCCCTTTTTAAGAACTAGAAGGCCACAATAAGGTCTCCTTGGAGCCTTCTCCAGGCTGAACAACACCAGCTCTCTCAGCCTTTCCTCATAGGAGAAGTGCTCCATCCCTCTGATAATTTTTGTGGCCCTTCTCTGGACCCTCTTCAGCAGGTCCATACCTTTCCTGTACTGAGGACTCTAGAGAGGAATGTAGTACTCCAGGCAGGGTCTCACCAGAGTAGAGCAACAAATTCACATCCCATAATTACTTACACAAAATGTAATTCCATAATTAGGGATGCAGCTCTCCATTCAAAATTATTTCTGCCAGCTGCCTCTCTCTGGGCACTCATTCATGTCACCTCCTGGCCTCCTGCACCAGCTTTGGTATGCCAGGAGCCCTTGCAACATGTCCCTGCAGCTGTAGGACACTCATTTCAAAAGCAGCTCAAAAAAAGCAGTGTCACAGTAGCCTTGGGGTTTGTGCTCACTGACACACCTTTTGTTTCTGCACAGTGTCTGGTCTTTAATTTCAAATGTATAGGATCCATTTCAAAATTAAATAGTAACCTTCCTGGTTTAAAAAGACATGCTAACTTTTCTAGACAACAATAAAAAGCTGTTGCAAACTGATTTATTAGAAAGCATTAAAAAGACCAGATCTCAATTTTGTATGTCAGTATTTCTGTGTTTCTATATAATTAGGGTGTGATTATGGAGCAATCACATTTGTCAGATGTGGTGAGTTTTAATTGTGCCTCACAAAATATTATTTTGTTTTCTTATGAGAGCTGGCCTGAAAAGATGAGTTGTAATTTGTAGATATTTGGAGATAGATGTATTATTAGCAACATCCTAACAGGAATGTTTTAAATGTGTCATTGTAAGTGGACATAACCTAAAAAGCATGTGTATTTAAAGAATCACCTTTGATATTGTGAAGTCAAGCATCTAAAAATCTGAAAATGCTGCAGCTAAACCATTTGTATAAACTACCTTTTCCCCTTTTAGGCAGGTGGGAGGGAGCAGGTAAATAGGAGAAGATTATCTGAGACAGTTTTTAAGGTTGGAGCAGTTTCCACAGTTGCCAAAGGATCCATGGCTTATTTGGTGTACATTCACTGACCAGTTAACAGAGGAAAGAAGAATGTTTGTTAAATAAGGCAGTCATTTAGTTTTGAAATAAGGTGTTTGCCTTGTTTACTGCAGAAAGTGAATGGCAGACACTGAGCAAGAAGGGGCAGGAAGAGGCAGGTGTATGCTATCAGCCACTTGGGTGCTGCACGACAAAATGGCCTCCTTGCCTGGCCTTGGCCACTGGGTTCCTTAGTGATGGTGAGTTTGGTCATTTAACCCAGATTTCTTAAAAACATTTTGCTAAACCAGTCTCATGTTCTGGACTCTTGTAGTTATGGCATAAATCAGGCCCTGTTTGCTTTAAAATTATGAAGTTTTTAATGATAGGTACTCTAGGGAGAGATGGGGGAATGACTGTAGGAGCCCCAGTTTATCCCCATTCTTGAGACTGCTGATGTGAAGGGAGAATAAATTTAAGGAGTAACTGGAATAGAAAGCTTGAATGCAATTGGCATGGAATATATTTGTCCAGTTTAGGAATAGCTGTGGTATTTAAGATACTGCCTTCTTTACCCTAATTTCCTTATCAGCTTCTTATTTTCCATATGCTGAAAGCTGTATCATCTCATTCTAGCAGAATGGATCATGCAGTGATCTTTTCTGCTTCATTACAAAGTCAGCCAGGTCAAATTAAACAACCCTCAGGTTAACCAGCCACAGTTTAACCCAGGTGACTTTGTAATGAAGCTGGTGAAAAGTACTTTCTGCAAAAAAATTTATTGGATGGTTGTGTGAAGCACCATAAGAAGCTAGGACTTCTAGAGCAGGATTTAAATAGCTCAGAATTAATAAAGAAAGTTAAACAGGAAATTGTCTAGATGCTCATTAGTTGACTCCAGTTTAACCTGTGTGAAGAGTGAAGTAGACTTTCATGAACATCAGTATGGCAAAACTGTGTCTGTGAAGACTATATCATAAATCACCTGTCAGAGGACCAAACTAGTATTACATTGTGTAATCTTGATCCTGGTCTTTTGTAAAATGTTCTGCTTTACACCTTTGTGTTCTTATAGAAGAGATGATAACCTGCATCAAAAAGTTGCTAGTTTTTATGAAAGGGGCATTAACATTTCAGGCTTTCAGTCTTCAAAAAATCTCACCTATAACTGGTGTGGAGAGCAGGTTGTCCCTTACCTCCATGGTTAATACATGGTATCCAAGTGTGTCTGGTACCAAGTATTGCCAGGGATGCGATTTTAGGCTTGGGTCTAGCCAAGGCTGTAAAACTGTTGAAGCTCTGTTTCTTGTGGGGCTCTGAGGATAAAGCCTATTCTTTTCCAGTGGAAACACTAGGGTACCTTGGCTTCCACCAGCCAGGTGCATTTGGAAATCTTTCTTGTTCCTTAAGTTGGACAAACTAGCAGGGTTCACAGATACCCATAAAAGCAGTGAGGCAGTAGTCAACTCTCTTGTTATCAAATCTGGGAGGAGGATCAAAGCTTAAACCGATATAGGCATTCCCTGCTTCTGCAGAATACTGGTGTCTAGACTCGGCTTGAACTGTGTTGGAAGCTTGCAAAACTGCTGGAAGCCCTGTACATAAAGCCAGATTTTAATTCTGCTATTCTCTGTTTCAAACAGCCATTTCTTATGCTGCACCACAGGAAAGAGACCTCTGTGCAAGAATCATCTGAATACATTGGAAAACAGATCAAAGCACATTTCTGTTGCAATGAAAAATCAAAACACACGTTTTACAAGCTCTTTTTATTGAGCAGCACTGTCCACAATTCCCCAGTACAATATTAGAGGGACAGTTCTGTTTACAGTTCCTAAACTGGGTTTTGGCAACTTGCAAACAATGACACTTCAACAGCAAGTTTTTAGTCATGTCCTGGAGCTTAAAGTTGATTTTTTTCCCTATCCTCTTCTTTCTCCCCTTCCTGTCCTTTGCTCAACCCTCTACTGTCAATTTTTGTTGTTATTTTAAAATTTAAATCTCATCTGTCCTGTGGGTGTTAAAGTACAAATACATATTCTGTTCATGTTTTTTAGCAAGTACATCTCCCTCAAACTCAGCTAAATTTAAGCCAAGTTCAAGTACAAATAGGCATAATGCACAGGTTTCAATCATTTTGTGGTGAGTGCATAAAGGCACGGCACAGTGGCTGGCAGCTTGGTTCATTTTTACTTGCTGTCACACAGGGAACTAGATATTCACTCAGTAAAAAGTGTTTGTGGCCCTGTTAAACAATAGTAATGTACTCAAGTATGAAAATCACTTTTTAGCCAGTAACAAGAAAACCCTTTTAGCCTTTCAGATGATTTTGCATATTGAAAAATATTTATTCTGATAAAGTATTGTGAAACTGTGTTTTGGAGGTTTTTTCTATCCTTTTCAAATGGTTATACACTGAATGCATCAAAATGGAAAAAAAAATCCCAGGGATGTATGATTTCTTGTCTATTAGAATTTTCAGTCATTTAGCTCTTTCTCTTTACACCAGGATGTTGCATGTGAAGTATGCAGCCATTTTATATTTTAGGTTTGGAAAGGTTTTATTGCGGAGATGAGATTCCTGCTGTGGTTACTGCTATATGCACAAAGATGTGTGAATTTATAGTTGCCTCTATTCCTGTGGCTACAATAAATTGAAATGGGAGGGGGAACTCTCACTGTGCCAGCCAAGCAACAGAAAGATGTGAGGAGGGAAAATGAAGTTTAAGCAGGTTAGAGAGCCTAAGGCAAAAGAAGTTCCCTCTGCTTTTTACAGAGGACAAGGAGCTTTCCTTGGGTCTCTGCTTAACTGTGGTGTTCTTGTGCAATAGTGCTGCACTTATCCTAATCAAATGGCATTCACACACAGTCCCCCTCTCACAATGCATTTTTAAAGATTGCCTGATCAAAGAAACTCTTGTGAATAAGTTAGATGTGTTAGAAATTTATTTACATCTTCTTGGTTCAGTTCAGTGTGCTGGAAAAAGAACACCTACTTTATGTTTTCAGACACCAGGTTTTTTTTAAAGTATTTCTTTTCAACCTCAGCTGTGAGCATTGTTTAGTTTATGTTAAGGACTCTGTGACCTAACAGGATTTGTGCTGAAGTAAACCTATTGAAATCAAAACTCTCCATACCCTAACAGGAGGAGGGTCCTTTGTTGGCAATGTTGGGGAATCTGACACCATGGGTTGTATCTGGGATTGGGTGGGAGGTTTGGAGAGCATTGGCATGAGCTGAACTAGAACAACCCAGAAGACTGTGCCTTATCCAATTGTAACAGCCCCCAGTAGAAATGCAATGCATGCTCATTCCCTTGTGATCTTTTTCTTTAGTGTCATGACAGGTAAGCTTAACCAACATCAAAGGCTCATTCCAGTTGAGCTCTTAATATGTATTTCCCCTCAACCACATTTTAGGAATATTACACCTGCTACAAAGGTTTCTTTTATGTATGAAATAATTGGGTCAGAAAAGAAAGGTTTTTTTAAAATAGTATTTTTTCTATTAAAGATAAATAAGTGAAATGAAAGCTAGCTAACTGAACTTGAGGCTTTTCATAGCTTTTCTATTCAAAGAGAGTAACCCTAGCTAACTTTGGAATAGCCAGCAATGCAGTGTAGAGTGACCTGTGGGAAGATAAGACACTGGTGGATCAAAATCCTGCTGCTTCTTGGAGTGTGGACTTGAATCTGCTTTCCTCTATTGCATAAAACAGACACAGTCTCCAGGCTACTTCTCTCTTTCTCTGCAGAAGGTATGTGTATAAACACATATGTGGGTATTTTTACATAATGGAACACTTCCAGTGGAAAAGATGGATGAATCAGTACATCTGAATTTTTGCAAATCGATATCCTGATGGAGTTTTGTTGGAGGTAGTTAATCTGCCTGTTAAAACCAGCCTCTGTTATACATACCTCCTCCTTTGAACTTGGAAGATGGAGTATCCTTCCCCTGCCCCCTCAGTAAGACCTGCCTCACTTCATGGCTCCTTTATCCAGGCCAAGGGCAGTTTACTTATTCATGGCTGGATGAGGATCATTCCAAAATTTTGCCTGGGTGATATGTGGCATGCTAGAAATAACTAATGGTCACTATGCCCTAATATTCTGTGTGTGTCACCCAAATACCACTTCTTCCAGGGGAGGAAGTAATTTGTGGCATGTATGCCACTTTTCAGGGCTATGAATTTAATGAAGATGGCTGAAATGTTCAGAAGTACCTCAGCTCCTAACTTTAGGTGGTGGAGAGTGGTTTTAATTTTTCCAATTGTTTGCTTTCCAGCTGGATCTAAACTCACTAATGTGGACACTGGTGTGTGAAGGGTCAGTGGTGGCATAGAGTATATAGGGCTGGGGGATTGCAGGTATTTCACTTGTAAGAATTGTGACAGCAGGTATCTAGAGAGGTTATGGAAGTCTTTGCTTCTGGTGCCAAGCAGTGACCTCAGCATGCAGCAATTTCTGGGGTGAAGGGTTAATTCAGCCTGCGGTTAGCTCCCAAGCTCTTCTGCCCTCTCTCAAGCCAGCTGCAGATGATGGACTTTCAAACTTGTTTACTTCCCCTTTTCTCTTGGCTTATTGCAAAGAAAAGCTCTTGAAGCTTGGGTTCTCCTGAACCATTCAGCATGTTTTCCTACCTCATTTAGATAATAATAATAATAATAATAATAATAAAAGATTACTCACAGCAGTGAGCACGGCTTACAGTAAACAGCTTTTGTTTAAAATCTTTGTTGAACAAGAAATGACGTAATTCTTTTCTTACAGAGAGACATGCACATGTGGTCTATTGAATCACTCCTTGTGCTGGTGATGTGTTTATGTTCATACCCTTAGTTCTTTCTCTGAATACTGGTAACATAAGAAAGTATGTACCAGAAACAAAATACCTACCTGGTTTTTGGAACACAGTTGTATAAAGAGATGACTGGAAAGAAATAAAGGTAAAAGGCCTTTTAAGAAATACTGCTTTATCCTTTTTATGAAAAGATGGATTAAGGTATTCAAATTAAAAATCATTAAAGATTAATAAAGAAGAGAGGCAACAGGAATAATTTTAATTTTCTTCGTTACCATATATAATGATAGCCTTGGGGTAGCATGAGAAAAACGTAGAATGTATGAATAGAAATATATCTATTAGAACTATACTATTTTTGTTTCCCTCAACATGAACACATAGCTAACAAAAATACTGTTGCAATGCAAATGCTCACTCCGTAAAAAAATTAACTATTACCTATAATAATGTACAAACCATAAAATGGCTGTAGGAGTTCTCTTTCCTCAACATGTAGAAAAGTTCTAGCTACTTGAACATCATATTAATTTTGATCTTAAGCACCAGCACCAAATTCATCCCTGTAACGATATCAGGAATAGATTTGGCTCCTTAACCTGATGCTAACATAGCACAACACTTCTGTATCTGCAGAAGCAAATGTGAAACTGGCTGGAGTTTGGGGTGTGGAAGTAGGCTCTGCAGCAGAGAAGCTCCTGTTTAGAGGATCCTGTACCAAGGCAGAGTAAGAGCATGCTTTGCAATACCTTTGTATTGCTACATTTTGCTGCACAGAGAAAAGTGCATTTAGACCTGGTGAAGAAAGGGGAAGCAGTGCCAAAGAACTTGTACCTCTTTTTTTAAATGAAATCCACTGTATGAGTGGAAAGTAATGCTATAGTGGCAGTAGTGACAAATAGTTACTATGCTGAGCTCTCTCTTAGCTGACAGTCCTCTGTTTTGGAAGATTAAAGTCCCTTTGCTTTTGTGCATATTTATGGTGATTTTTTTTTTTCTTGATGTACATCTTGTATTCTGATTGCTCTAGAGGTGCTTACTTCTAGTTGGCTAATTGTATGATTCAAAGTTCCTAGTGTTTATGATGCTGAGTTGCTGTTATGCTCCCAGGTCCATCTTCATGACTATTCTGCGTGTATTTCCTAACCTGTGTCATAATATATCCAGGGTTCTGATTGTTAATGAACAGAGAAGGCCAGTTGGCAAATCAGAGCAGATGGACACATAATCGGTCTAATGACTTAATGTCATAAATGAGATGACATTGCAATTAACTGGTATTCATTTCTGCCAAGACTGTTTCTGAAACCTTAATAAAGACTCTTAAGGCTGCTGCTTCCCTACTTACAGCAAATGTTACAGCCTTATCACTCTGGTCATATCAGTGCATGTTGAAGTCCCTCACTGTACCAACAGGGAAGGTTTTACCTAAGAAAGCTACTGCTGCATTATGCCTACCTGTTTCTTTTTATTATTAGAATGCCACACAGATGATCACTTTTTTCTTGACATTTAAAAATCTTTCCTGAACACCTTGCTGTCATGTAGTCTCTTTGACCTGTATGCTGTGTGTTCTTGCATGTGTTCTTTAGTTCAGTATCTGTGCAGCTCTTCCTCTGCAAATATTTGTCACACCCTGTTGTGTGACCTTATTCACAAAAATCATCCTTGTCTTTTCCTATGCCTTTTAATATAGAAAAACACTTAGACCTGTGATGAGTCCTCATTAAATCAGGAAGGCTTGGAGAGATGTTGAGTTTTTGTTATGCTGGAGTAATTTGAAGAGTTTGGGGCCAAAAATCACCGTGACATTGCTCATTCCTTCTGAGCTACACAATTTTTGAAATTTTGTCCCCAGAGTATCTCATCACAAAAAAAAAAACAAAAAGTGGTGGTGGTGTAGTGTGTAGTGTAGCATGCCCCATACTTAATATTGTATAACATTTCAAAAATAACATACTCATATGTGCCTCTTGGTTTGCGGAGAGGAAACAGATCTCAGTTCCTATGGCATTTTCCATTCGACTTCTAAGCATGCACTGAAGTGCCTCTCTTATTCTGGCCTGAGTAGTTTGTTGATGTTTTTAAAAATGAATAGGTTTTTCAGCTGATAATATCAGACCTATGAGCTTCTGCCACTTCTGTACTGCAAAAATTTTCTTATTTTCCCGTTGAAAAGAGTCAATCGTCACAAGAAGTAATTGCTCATTAGTGAGGAAGGGAAGAGGGTAATAAGGTGCATTAATTATTTAATGTCCTTAGTAGGTGCATTACTGAAAGAAGACATGAGGCACTTAAATTCCCTTCTAGGTCTCTATTTTATTTTTGCAGTTTTTCAGAAAGTTATAAATTAGGTTGTTAACTCACTGATTTATGGGATATACTTATTGTGCCAGTAATTTTCTGTGTCAGTTGTAAATTGCCTTCTTTTATTTTGCCATCTGCATTATTATATTTTACCCTTTTGCCTGTGTACATAATTAGTTACCCTGACAACCTTTATCATTCTAACCTTTTGGGGTTTTTTTCATTTTTTCTCATGTGAATGTGATACTGAAAAAATATATATATTCCTCAGTGATATGAAATTCCAGGTAACAGCACTAAGGCTTAAATTAACTAACATGCCTGAATAAAATAAGTAGAAAAAATGTTTTTAAACTTCACGAGCCAACATGTAAAATCGCCTGTTTATAAACTGGAGATATGGAAAAATCAGCACTTGTTGTTTTTGTTTGTTTGTTTGTTTCATAGATTTCTCTAACTGAATTAGTTTGACTTATGGTAGTGTGAAATGTGGGCAACTTTAGTCATTTTTGCATTGAGTAGTTGAGTAGTAATATCCCCATTGTTCATCTCTTTTGAATATAAAAATATCCATGGGAATCCCTGTGGGACAGGTTTGGTTTTCATTATAATTTAAAGGACATTATTTCACATTTACTTTAAAAAAAACTGTTTCCTGCACAACTACTCTATGGTCTACTATAGGGATGGAAAAATAGAAATTTGCATCTTGTATATCTACAGATAACCTCTCTCTCTTTAAATATATATGGTAAGATAATAATCCAAAATAAAAGCAAAACCAAAAGTGTGTCCATTTTTCTGTATTAAATTAGACCATATAACTTTACTTGAATTACATATAAGGAGATTTATTTGCATTTTTTACCTGATAATGGTGTTCCACATCAGATTTTGCCACATAGAAACTCCATTGATATCACATAAAGAAATAGGCAACAATAATATTGTAGGACACAAATGAAAAGATGCTATCTAAAACCTGATCTATTATGTAGAATTATTTTTTTTTTTAGCATCAAAAGAAAGACAGCATGCAAAAGAAAGGAGACATTAAGTTCTCCTCATGATTTTTATTTCTTAAATTTGCTACATCTAGATGAATTATATTAAAATAACTTATCCTTAATTTCATCTTGTCAGAAAGAATTATTTGTAACTCAGGTCCTAAATGTAAATACAGTCTGTCTTTTTGTAGAGATCGTGCTGTCATGTAGTCTTAAGGTGATTGGTTTTGTGGGGTGTTCTTAGTTTTTTCTGATGGATGGTTATTGAGTGGCTGGATATTGCTAGTTATTTCTCAGTTATTTTAAAAGGATTTTGTCTCAGACTTTCTGTAAATGGGAGACAATGTCATTTAATGATCTTTCACAGTGACAAAGTTATACCAGCACCTTCAGAATCAATCATATGATATCAACTTCCTGGCATACTTAAGAGCCTGCAAGCTTACAACCTCTGAGCTTTACAAAATGCTGAACTTCAGTTGATTTCTTAATTTGGAAGCTCAGATATCTTTTTCCAAGTTGGCACTTGCTAAGGATGAGCTCACTCAGTCTGGTTTGAGTCAAGTTCTGGTACCTCCTGATGAGTTTTGTCATGCCAATGTGATTGTGGCACCAAGGAATTCCTGGGATGTAGCTGTTCTTTACTTTCCCCTGTCTCTCGGGGGTCTGCTGTGCCTGGGGTGGCAGTCTGTGCCCATTAGGTACTCAACAGACCTGGATGCTGGAGTACTGAGAAAGGTGTAGACCACCAGCCCCTGCCTATTCCCTCCTGGGGTCTGTTAGCTGAGGAAGAAACAAGTCCTCCTTGGTTTGCATTATCAGGTATAGATATTCCTGTCCTTGTATGTGCATATGAAGCAGCTGCTGGAGAATGAGAACCTAGTCAAGTTTACAAAGCTCTAAATAAGATCTCATAAAAGAGAAGCATTAACGTGTTTTGAAGTACGGTAGGAGGCATATTTTTATATGTAACAGACATATTAAATGCTTCTGCTGCTCTGACTAAATTTGCTGCATATTATCTTTTCGTGCACTTAGAAAGAAAGTCTTACACACCAGTCTATGATAAGAATGTGTAAGGCATATTTGACTCCAGAGTTGTTATTCATTAGGTAATAACATACTTTACAACTATCTAGCTGTGTTGTCACAGTAAAGATTAAATTTGTTGAATTTTTAAAATTGGAATTTATAACTAAACACATTGAAATTTCTTAAGATTCAGTCTTGTAAATTCAGTAGATCAGTGATTTTGTTCTGTTAATTCCAATGATTTAATTTGTTTTGAGAACAAACTTCAGCTTAGATTAGCTTCTAGATTTCACTTAAATATTTTGGCTCAGCAAGTGTATGGTGCTCTTCTATTAAGTAGTGGTTTATATTTAAGGGAACATCTTTGTTTTGTTGCTTGTTTGGATTTGGTTTTATTTGTGTAGCAACTGTAATAACAGGTCACCTTATGGCAGCTTGTTTCTTTTCATCATCAGCGTGGATCCCAAATGTCTAATCTGAATGGAAAACAGCTAGTCCATCTAAAATATTGGCTAGTTACCTGTAATTATCTTCACAGCAAGTTATTCTTTATTACTCTAAACCTTCCTTGGCCTTGATCTATTTATCACCTTAAAATACTAAACCTGTTGTTGTTTCACTCTCTCTTCTCTGAATGTGTCTCACTTGAAGTTTTAAAATGTTGCAATTCCCAGTTTAACATCATTTTATGCAAGTGTCAACAATGCATTTTAGAACCAGCTTAATGCATTAGCGATTTGAAAAGTTGTCAGGAAGTACCGGGTTTGGAAATACACAGGTTGAGGCTGTTTACTTCGCTGGCAAGAAGGACAGGATGGATTTTACTAATGTTCCATAAACAATGTATAGCAGATCAATTTTTCTCTTTGAGACCAGAACTCCATGAGCCTGGAGTTTGCAATCTATTAACTGGATGTAAGAAAAAACCCTTTCAGCCTCTTAGTTTTAATCTTCTTATTGATTTAATAATGAAATATAAACCCACATTTTAAAGAGTACAGTATTCGGTTTTGAGATCTTGTTTAATAATGCTTCAGAGATGGTACAGGAAATGAAGAAATGAAGTTCGCTTAGGAAGATAACCTTTAGAAGGCAGAACCTTAGAAATTTTGTCTGCTAGTGATTTTGGCAGGTAGTTGCAACAACGTTGCCAGGACATGAGAATTCACTTGCTAGAGCTGAAGATGAAACAGTTGTGAAATATCAAGAAAAAACAGTGAGCAAAATTAACATGAAACACTCTCATGCATTTCTTTTGCCTCCTGAAAGATTACTATGAGTTGTCTTTCCTTGAATTCATCTGGTTGAGTTTTGTTTAATAATTTCACTGATCTGTCAGCTTGACTGTTTTAGTGTTTGTCTTATTAAATAGGAGTATACATGTGGGTGAAATGAACAGCAAATATGAAGATTCAAAAGCCCTGTAATTTAATTTATCTCCCCAAGAAGAAGAAATAAACCCCTTCAGTTTAGAAAGTATTTGAATACGTTGGAGTTACTGTTTGGGGTAAATCTGATATATTTTTATAATGTTGAGTTCTAGAAAAGACTTTTCCTAGAAAGATGGTAACTTCATTTCTGGGGAAATGAAAAAATATGGTCTTCCTGACAGTGACCATGAGATTTCAACTTTAATTTATTTGTTCTGTAAAAAAATGCATAGTGTTTCTTATAGGGATTTTACTTATGCCACTGAACAATCTCTTTAAAGAACATACACTATATACAGAAAGTACTGCAGCTCTCCCAGAAATAAGTTATATCTGCAATTATAAAATATAACAGAATGTGGATGATCCTAAAAGCTTAGCTATACAAAATTATTTGATCACCAAGCTATGAAAAATGCCTGTTGGTTAATGGAAACATGATGTGCGACTACTGGATTTTCAAAGTAACCATTAAAGTGGTGGGGGCTGGCAGACTTATACAACGGAAAGATTTAAATCTATCTTGGCTTTAAACATTGTGGTAATTATTACTAATGTGGATAAATGTTAGATGAATATGCGTGGTGTGTGGTTTGAGGTGTACTTGCACTTGCAAGGCACAAAACCAACTGGAACTGACTGAGTTTATAAGTTCATTTGGAGTAGAATTCATAAAGTAAAGCAAATAACTCCTCAGAGAGCCATTTATCAAATTATCATATTTTTTTGTCATCATGGTAGTTTTATAAGCTTCCTTTGGTCTGTATGGTTTAGTGTAATCTCAATAAGGGTGACAAGGTCCTGGGAACGAAGGTTTTAATGCTCTTCACAGAGCTTTTACATACACTGCTTAACACTTCCATTTAATGCCATGGCTTGTAGATTTTAAGATATGTAAATTGTTTTAAAAGAATACATGTTGCTTCACCACAAAATAATTACTAATGATGATAGATAATAGTTTAAAGAACCAGACTTTCAATTAAAAAAAAGTACTGATGACACACTAACTGGAAGTAATTTCAGAAGATGGTGAAGTTCTGAAGCAAATAGGCATCTCTTGGACAAACGTGCTTGTTTGCTCGTAGATAATATGGAAAGGACTCCTGCATCATGTTGCTCTCCAGCACTAGAATAAAACCTTCCTTTAAATGTTTGCAATTCTGATACAGATAAGTTAAATTGGAGGTTTATACAAATAAGTAGAATCTGCTGTAAGTTGAGTGTGCTATAGCACAGGACAAAGGAGAAATAACAGCTACCAGAGACTTGGCATTTGGATAATGCTGCCAGTTGGCAGCTACCAAACCTAAAACATTATAAAGAAGCAATCCTCCTCTTCCTAAATGAATCTATTGACTTTCAATTAGCACATGTGGTTTGATGACTACAGCATAACACTTCTTGCTTATGTTAGGCAAATTTGTTATTTGCGTCTCTGTTCTGTATGAAATAAAATAATGTAAAGCAGCACTTTTACAGCACTTGGATAAGGTGCTTGCCTTAGCTCCAAGGGGAGAATGTCAGATATATTATGGTAATTTGGACCAGTGAGCATACGTATACTGCCTAGATCTTCTCTGGCACGAAGTGTCAATGTCTTTGTAGCATTGTGCTTTGTGCCACTAAGTTTTAGCATGTTTTCTTGCATGCACATTACACAGCTTACTGAGAAATTACCTGTAAAAGTGCTGACAATATGGTCATCCTGCTGCCAATTTTTAGGGATGGCCAAAGGGACTTTGGTGAGTGTGTTTACATGAACCTTTCAAGATCTTTCTGATGAGAGCTAAAATTGCTTCCCAATTTATTTGAGCCGATGGTCCTTAAGCAAAGTCCGTTAGTCTCCTGAAAGACTCCCATTTAACCTAAGTGGGCTCTAGATCAGGCTTTGCATCATTAAGCAGCTATATTTCCTGGTTCTTGGAGATGAATTGCGCTGGATTCTTGCAATGATATCTGAATTAAGCTTTATAAGCCTGATGTACAGTGATATTCTGTAATGTAAATTATAAAGGAAATTGGAATAGAAAATGATAATGGTTCCAGAGGGCCATAGTGGTTATTGGTCTTGTTATCTCTCTTCCATCTGTCACCTCCCAGAGTCAGAAAGTGGTGTGGAGGCAGAGACCACAATACTGGGGACAAACATCAATATCTTTGCAACCAGCTTGGTGAATTGAAGCCTGCTGTGGCTTTATGAAAGGTAGCTAACTGTTCCTGTCACCAACATGCAGTTAGAAGTATATTTATGGGGAAAACCAGCTATAGCTATACAAATATAAGAGTTTTCTCATAAAATTGAGATGATAACGAAGAAGTCTTTATATATAATTTTTTTTTTTCCTCAGAGATTGAGGCAGATTGTGTGAATTTCACAGTTCTAAAAACTAAATTTAAAGAAAAGAAAAAATAATTTCAGGTTAACACTTGAACTGCATAGAATTACTTGGAAAAGTGCGTGATTTTACTTCTTATTTCTCAAAAAAAGCCCAAACATCTGATAGCCAAGCGACTAAAGTCTAGAACTGTGGTAAGTGATACTGTGCTAGGTTTTCAGTGACTGTTTTCTGCCCACCTGAAGGTTGAAGCTGCTCAGTTTGCTTGTCGGATTAATGAGTAGTAGCAAAGTGAATGGCCAGGAGATCTCATCTGTCCACAATTACGGACGGGTGCACTATGTAATTTCTCCTTAATGTTTATAAAGTGTGTAGGGTATGTAAAATTATGTTTCCTTAACATATTTATGTCTCCTGAGTGTTCTTGGGAGCATTCCCACTGTTATGTGTGAGTGCTTTCCTACAGTGCCTACCTAAGCAGTGACATGGCTGCACCGTCACTTTCTAGATGACTTTCCCTGAGGTTTAGGGGTTTTGTGTTTTTTGTTTCTTGGAGAGAGGAAGAAGAGAATTGAGGATAGAGTGTATTAAATCCAAGTAGTTGCCTTTTCTCTTCCATATTGTGTCTCATTCCATTTTTTCATCTGCACATTAATGGTGTGCAGTCTATTCAGTAGCAGAGAACAGGCAGAAGCCAGAGAGAAATGTGACTGATTTGCAAAACAGGAATGCAGGCAATGTATTGTTCAGATCTGAGTTATATATTATGTCCTTCCTTGTTTTTCACAATCTCAGCTTTAAAACAAGCACATCTCAAAAAAGGTTAATCTTGTCAATTGACTTGATGGTACAAATTCTAATCTTGCATTCTAAGCATGAATAACAAAGGCTGTAGTACAGAGCAAATCAGAGGTGAACTCATTTTTCTTTATCCTTGATTATAGAGTTCAGTACTTGCACTGCTCCCTTCAATGAAAAAGCACTGTAATCACCTTCTGCACTTCCTTTTTATGCTCTCCCACTACTCAATTAAGAACTCATTAAACTGCACACCTGCAGTGTCTTTCCCTGAACTGTAGTTTTTAACCCCCTACTTCTACATAATTGTAATACAGCCTGTGGATTGCTTGCCTTCAGCCAAGTAAAAATCACAGTAAAACTTATGAAAATAAAATTTCCAGATTGTTTACACGCAGTTCATAAACAAGAAGTGAAACGGTTTTTTGGTGAGCACTGAAGACTAGAATTTATATTTACCATGGTTTTCTGAGTAGCTGGTGCAGGGTACAGTGCTAATTGGTGAATTACTGTAGTGAATGACTGTAGGGCAGTGATGCTCCCATTTGAGTGGATTTGATGGAGCAGTAAATACTGTAATATTTATGTTGGATGTAACTCATGAGATGGTACTGTTTCATGATTTTTTTTTTTTAGTGTCCACTCTTGGCATATGAGCTTTAAGTCTTGGAGGAAATGTTTTGACTCTTGTTCGTTTTGGAGGATCTGTTGAAGGTAGCATGAGTTTGTGAGTTTTTTGTGCTGTTTAGCACAGGTTCCCTAATGAAGGCACTGCCTGTATGCTGTTAGTGTCCAGCTGCATTTAAGGAGTAGTGAAAATATATAGGATTCATTGGGAAACACAGGAACTTTGTGTCTTGTTTTTTTCTCCAGCTGTAAGGTTCCATAATTTGCAATAATCATTGATGATTTGCTAGTACTGCAAGAGAGGCAGCAAAATAGTTAACATGTTTATGAACAATATATACATATAAAAGTATAATATGAACAATAAGATTTGAACAATATAACCCTCAGTCTATGCTGAGTGTTTTTTGCATATGAGCTCTGGGACTTCAGGTATTTTTTTTTACATTCTTTCCTGAATTAATTTCCTTCCAAGTCTGCCATTTAATGCCACCATAGCAAGGTTTTATAATGCTTCTTTTTTAAAACTCTATACTTACTGTCACTGTAAGATACCAGTGGTAAAGAAGCTGTGAGAAATACCTGCTTTGCTTTAATAATGTTTTAGCATCCTAAGAGTGAGTTTTACTGTGTGCATCTCTATGGTGTCCTTTATGCACTTTTTCTGCCTACACTGAATAAATTTAACGTGCCACTGCAAGAGAGTCATTTGAGTGCTTTGTTCTCTAAAGTTTTAAATGACAGCAAAATGAGTGATGGCAGGAGGGCAGACAGGAAGAAGATGTGATTGCAGGTTCTCATTATTTGGAAGAGACTACAGAGACAGGTCAGAAGCAGGCGAAAGATGAGAAGTTCTACGAGGGAAGGCATAGGTGCTTTAGAAACATGGAGAAAATGAAGGATAATGGAAGAGATGGTAGCAGCAGAAAAGTAAGTGGGGAAGTTCAATCTCATGAGACACGGTTTTCTTATTGGATACTTAGCTACAAACAGGCTGACACGCAGCAAACGAGATGTGAAAACTTGTGAGGATGCCAAATGTCTGCCAAATGTCACAGTAGCACTCCTTCAAAAATAATGTGCACGTTAGTGTCTTTCCTGGCCAGTTCTGGTGGGGCATTTTGCTGCATGTAGGAGGAGCCTGCAGGAAGCACGCTGGAGCTGTGCCTTGCTCAGGGATAGCTGCTGTTTCTAGGGAGGCTACAAAGCCAGGCACAGGCGATAGACCTGTGAATGTGCATGTGCTGTCAGTGCTGTGCCTGCTGATAGGTAAATACTGCCTGCTGTTGAAGGGCAGGGATGCCTGATTCTGAGCCTTAGGTGGTTCACCTACAGGCGATATCTATACTGCAGATATATGCAGTGCAGAATAATAATCACCTCCCCACCTACATAACCCTATCTAGACTCTATAATCTTCAGTACAGCGGATAACAAGTAGATCCCCTGTAAGAACTGGTGTTTCACAAATGTATCAAACTTAACCAGGAGCTCTGAAACATGGTTCTTTCAGATATTTTGTTGGGTGGGGAAGCCTTAATGTGTTAACTTAAAACTACATGCAAGAAGGCAGCAGGAAAGAAAGACAACAATCAGCCTAATGTTGCGGCTAAATGAGCTTTTATCAAGGACATGAGCAAACACATAACAGTCAGTTTGATTGCAGTTCACAGCCAGAAAAATTGTATGCTTGATGGGCTCCATGAGGAGCACCTGTTAGCAGGAGGGATTCCTCTCTGACGAAGCATGAAAACTCCTTCCCAAAAGGTTGGTTTTTTTTTTTTTTTCCAAATGCTACTGTTTCTCTGGGCTATTGCTGGAGCTTGCAAACTCCAAAGCACCAAAGGGAATCCTAATGGATCAGGGCAATGACACCAAGTGTAGCACTTCAGCGCAGCACTGAACAGCAAGGGAATGCAGACAGCAAGAGGCCTTGCAGCCCTATACACGAGATGGGAGAAAGGAGATTGTACTGGACCAAAATGTAACAGAAATCTAGTCTTCTCCATTGTATACCCTAGGTAGTGATTTGGGGTCTTGATCACAGAGTGTAAAAGCAGATGTAGCTGATGTGTGTTCTCTATGTATTTATAGTGTGTTTACACGTGTGTTATTGTTGCACATATTGCAGGGTAGGCATTATTAAAGGCATGAATTTGGAAAGGGCCACAAGGCATGAGGCTATTATGTATATTCTCTCAAATGAAGGGCTAGAAATCTGGTTGAATTTTCTAACCATGTAAAATTTGCCAACAGTTCATACAACTGCTTGAATATTACTTTTCTCTTGTTAACAGTTTATGTGAAATTGTTCTCTCTTCAACTATTCATTCCACTGGCTCAATCAAATATTTGTCAAAATACAGCTCTACTGGGATAGCAGAGTTGCTTTGTAGCATGGACAAAATGGAGCAGAATGGATGTAACTTACACAAATGGCAGTTGCAGACTTTAAAAGGTGGCTTGGCCGGAAACTTGAAAGCGTTTGGGAGTTGCCTAAGCCAGTTTGCCTTCTCAAAATGCCAAAGCTTTTAATGATGCTATCTTTGGATCATTTTAATGCTAAATCCGTATCTGTAGTTGTTAATGTTAGCTCAGGGTTTGGGCTATAGAGTAAGAGAGAAGGAAGATGAAGAATTTCAAGTGGCATGACTAAACCATGTGATTGCTGAACAGTTTAGCAAACAGGAGTTGATGGGCAGTTCCTCAGTTTCATAATGCTTTTTGTTTGCAAATCTGTCACATAAAGAAATTATACAAGCCCACTGAAGATTTTACTGAGAACGTGTCCTACTTGTTTTTCTTCCACAATCAATAATGAAGAGACTGTCTTCTCTTGGAAACCTTAGAGTAGTTTTTTTATACCAATATTTTAAATGTTTTTATTTGTTAGAACATTTGTGATACTGTAAACCTAGGCTCACTTGGAACAAGCAGAATTTTATCAGAAGTGCTAAGGCAGGTAACCAAGATGCTGGCATCCAAAAGGGATTTTTATTGTGCAACAAAAATAACAATTAAAATGCATTTTCTTAATAGTGTCTGAGTTATGACTCATCAGATCTACATCTTTATGTAAGTATTTTGGTCAAATCAGGCAGTATTTGTGCCATGGTAAAACAACTGTGTTCATTGGCATGCTCTGACTGTAGGCTTTGGTGATTTATTCTTCCTTGTTCAGCTTTCTTCCTAGCGGATGATGCTATTTATCCTCATCCTAAAAATCCAAGTTGGCTTTGTATTAGTCAGTGTGACATTTTGATTATTTTCTCCTGAGAAAATGAAATTATTCAGGATTTTGCTTAGTGAACAGGAAGCACGTGGAAATGCTAAGTGAAGGCTGCCCATGATTTCTTTATCGGACGCTTCCTGCGTATTGTTTCTGCAAAGCTGGTACCCTGTTCACTGCTCATACTAAGCAGTAGTTAGAGTAATTTTTCAGCATTTTTATTCAGTCAGAAAGGAGTTGTTGCCCTATGTGCATTATATCTGTGCTGAGAAATTAAGCAGGTATTGTCCTCCATAAATTACTGCCGACTTTAATTGTCTGATGACAGACAAATTCAGCAGGCACAAATGTTTACACTGGTCTCAGCTGAACCTTTGCAGAATTGGTTCATTGCATAAATCTGTAATCAATGCAAGAAATAAAAAAGTGAAACTGTTTTCTGAAGACTGAATGCATATTCAATTTATGCATAGTATGCAATTATAACACATAAGTCTTACAATGTAACAAAGAAATATCAATGTTACAGTTCTAAATTCTGTGTTGAAAGTACTTTGTCCTTGAAGAGCTTGCCAAGGGCTGTATCCCACAGAGACTGGGTAATAACTAGCTTTAAAAAAGGATTAGCACATGTGGTGTTTCATGGAATGGGGCCTAAACCTGACTATGACTTTTAAGTTCTGCCAAAGTACAAATGCTAAATAAGATGGGAAGTAAATACAAAATCTCCTGAGGTAACATCAAAATTTCTGTAGTAACTGCAGTATTTTCAAAAGACCAATAAAGCTGGCAAATACTGAAATAGCTTTTCATAGCAAATTGACATAACTTTTTAATTGTGCTCCTAAAAGGTGCAGCATAACAAATTAGTTATTAAGCCCCAGAAGCAGCTGTTGTCTGTGAACAATCAGTTTGTATCTGCTAGTTATGGTATTATTTTCAGGACTCACTTGTGGCTTTTGCAACCTGAGGCAACATGAAACTGTGTGCTCCTGTGTTTTTCAGTTCCTGTATGTAGTTTCTCTATGTGAGATGTACATTCTTCAGCTTACCTTAAGATGGACCCCACAATTTTTTATCTCATCTCCATCAAGCAGAGCTGGAGATAAAATCGCACTGTAGAACAAGTGTCCTTGAGATGGGGACCACTGAAGTAAATGCACCCATCAGCCATGCACATGTGAGCTCCTGCAGAGGGCTGAGTGGTGCTTTGCCAGTGGCTGCTGTTTCAAGGTCTGTAGGGAGGTTGAGTGTACCTGCTGCTTGCCTTGGCATTGCTGCCTTGCATGAATCTTGTATTGATAGCTTCAGCTAGGACTCATCAGTGTGTCACTTTTATGATTTGCTGGTGACGTCAATCCAGCTATAATTTCCCAGTGTCATTTAAAGAGTAGTGGGCTAATGCTGCTACTCTTAGGCTGGCATGGAAAGTAGTTATTTCTACTGAGCAATATCATCTGTAGAGCAACTAAGCTTCATCACCCCACTGTGCTTTTAGGTTGTCCAGGTGTTCAACTTAATGGGGCTAACACCCATCTTTTTCCTATTTTTCTGTGAAATTCATGAATCAAATCAGCTGCTTCATGGGAGCACTGTGGGAATGCATTCAAGAAAGAAAATGTTAGTATTCAAAGAAGTTGTTTGGGTTTATTTTTATTTTTTATTTTTATTTACTTAGTCTTTCTATTATCCTGGATAGGGTTCCACACTCAAACGTGCCTTTACTCTGGGTTGTTGAAGTTTACCTGTCACTGTTACAGCATTTTCTGATGTTATTCTCATGTCCTTTGAGTAGCAATTGTCTCTCTGCTAACTTTTTGGAAAGATCACAAAAATTTGCAAGGCCAGCATATAGTCCCAGCAAGTGCTGCTGGATAAAGCATTCTTGTAGCTTGTACATGAGGCTTTGGAGGGACTGGATCAAAGAAAAGCCAACTGAAAGATCCAACTTCTTAAAAAGCAAAAATTCTCCCTCTGACAAGATTTGGAAAAATAATGGACCAGCCCCAAATTCATCCCTGGTGTAACCAACAGGATGAGTAAAGGCTGGGGGGAATTTAATTCCATGCATTTGCACACACAGAACATACACTTTAACAGGAAACACACATGTAACAGAGCAGGATTTGTGGTTATATTTGCACTGGCAGAGAAGTTACAGGATCAGTATGTACAGTATTTTATCATCTAAGTCATTGATTTTATTTCTCACTTTTGAGTGCCCTTTGTATTGAATGCAGAGTACTTCACATGAATTCCATCATTACCTTTTGTATTTCAAAATATGGCAGAAAAATCTGAACAATGAGATCAAAGGTAAAATTCAGCTGATTTGCATCTGTGCAGTCTTCATAAAGGCTGCACATGTATAGTCAAGAGCCAAACTTAATCCCCATATTTTTACATTTTAATCTAATATCTATATGGAAAATATTTTTCTGTAGTGCAATAGATTATTATTGCATTTCACCTCAGAAAATTATCATTATACTGGAAAAATGATTGACACTTTTGAGTTTCAGCCCTTGCTTATGAAAAGCTTTTGCAGCTTAGTTCAAATCAAAGTTCAAATGCTTCTTTGATGTTTTCTGTATTTGTGTAAACATAAGTAAATAGAGAACCTTTTTCCTCAAATCAAAATGTGGTGTTTCATCTGATAGCATTCTTCTGTCAAGGAAGCCTTTAGAAAACTTGCATCAACATTCTTGTTTTGATTGTATATTTTTCTGAGACCATTACAATGGAATCAAGTGAAGTTAAATTTGGTCTCTAGTGATTATTTTTCTCCTCCTCTTGTGGATGTCCGGTGATTTTCTATATGATTAATTGCTTAATCTTTAAGAAACCAGATCCAAATTCTTTTATATTAGCTAAGAAACTAAATCTTGCCTCAAGCAAGAAGGGATGGCCAAGCAGAAATGCTTGTGCATAGGTAATATGCCATCCTCAACCTTATAGCACAGACCTGCCTCTGAAAGGAGAGCATATCTCATTTCATTCCTTAACTTTAAGATTCTTGTATTTGTCTTTATTCAGTTGTTTCCCAACACTTACTAGCCAGCTCACTTTTATTCTAAATAACGATTGCTCAGTGTCATGGGTTCAACAGCAGCAGTCATTTTTCTCCTTCTCAGTAGCTGGTGCAGCACTGTGTTTTTGACTTTCGGCCTGGGAACAGCGCTGATAACACCAATGTTTTTAGTTATGGTTTAGTGATGTTTGGTCTGGCCAAGGACTTTCGGAGCCTCATGCTCTG
>JAOEHX010073237.1:0-19361 GCA_025448015.1 Bolborhynchus lineola | reverse complement strand
CCTGCCCATGGCAGGGGTGTTGGAACTAGATGATCTTAAGGTCCTTTCCAACCCTAACTATTTTATGATTCTATGATTCTATGCCAGGGTCCCTGGAAAAGGGGAAAACCATTTATCTTCTCTGTCATACTGAAGATTTAGGATGATTTCCAAATTGTGCCAGCTACCTTGCAGTGCCTTGTATTACCTGGACTTTTCTAAATAACATTTTAAACAACAAGGATCAGCATTTTGTTTTCAAACCACATAAAGGGTGTGGTATTGCCAAGTGAATAGGAAAAAAGATTGTTTTTCCAGGTTTAAATAAGTTTATTGTATCCTTAAGTTGTGAATTTAATTCTAACTGTAGGAAGTTGAAAGTACCTCTCTGGGAACTTGTAACCACCCTCAAGAGGCCAAAAACGTTGTACTTGATCAAGGACTGATGTCATTTACAATGTTGATAAGGAGCTGCAGTTATCAGTGAGTAGTTGCCACATTTTGCCTGACATCAAGACTCATTCTGACTTTGTGAAGGTCCTGTGAAAAGCATGTCTCTACAAATAAGTAAGCCTGACACTATTTTCCCAGCAGGACAAATAGTTAATGCTGACATATGAGAATGTGCTGCGCCACCTCACACTTTGACATTGGATGTTTGATACAGTTCACACTCCAGACATATTAACTTCAGTTAATAGTGAGGCTGTTCCTCCTGAGCAATCTTCAATAGTAGGTTTCCTACAAAGCCCTGCTGACAAGTCAGATCCTGCTGTTTATTTTCAGTGCAATCTGAGCTGAAAAGCTTCTCCTTACCTGCCCTGGAATTCCTTTGCAGCGAAATAGTTTCTTCTCTGCTCATCCACAGTGAAGCTAAAAGAGGCGGTATCTTCTCTTTGAACTGTTGCCTAGTTAGGATCCTCTGTCTGATCTCCAGTCCTCTTTTTGACTTGTGTATGTTGTCCTGAAAACAGCACCAAACACTTTAGCATCAGTACTTTTAACTTGGTACACTTTTCTGTATACTTCATTACCATGAATGTACACATTTGTCAGTATATGTGGTAAAAAGTATACAGAGGTTCCATATTTGAAAATGTTTAAGCATTTCCTATTCTCATAATTGTATTGGGACTAGGGTTAATGAGGTAATAACAATGGGTTTAGATTTTTCATTGTTCATTAAAAAAAAAAAAGTAAATATCAGCCTTGTGAGCAGAGACAAAAAAACCACATCCCAGTATCATTGCATCTTTGAAGCAGCCCAAGAAAGCTATTAACAGCCAATGATCTACAGTTGCTGGCGATGCTTTACTGTTTCTGTGTCTACATTAAAAAATTCCTAAAGGAATTTTAGAGGAACCCTGCCCAACTCATCTCAAGTATTTGAAGGCCAGAACGGACTGCAGCTCACCAAGGCTGGGTGCTGCAGGACATCACTCACCAACAAGAGTCTGACTCCTGTTTAAACTGGACTGTTCACTTCCCTAAATCGTCTAGTCTGTATATACCAGAAGACGTGCTCTTTCCTGTGGCTTTAATGAAGTGCTGCAAAATCATTTGCAGCCCATCTACTGAAAGTTAATTTCAGTAATTAAATTTTTGACCCTATAAAAATAGATTTCATATTTGCTCTGCTAGAATTTTTTTTTCACAAAATGTCCTTGATTAGTGTTAATTATATTGTCTTAAATCTTTCACTGATTGCATCTGGCCATACCTTTCCAATAGCCAGCCTCAAACTCATTATGAAGCCAACCAGCCTACAGGCCAGTGTTCACCTTTTTAAATACTAATTTTTGTTGACTCCTCCAAAACTTCTCCAGCATAAAAAAATTAACAGAAATCAATTCCAGTGGTCTAGGTTCCCTTTAAGTTTACAGGTAACTTTATAACTCTAGGAGATGCAGTTTAATTCTGCCATATCTTTAAAATATTTTATCCAAATTATACCAATATCTTCCTCCCCAAAATTTATTTATTGATAAAAATGTTCATGTAAATAAATAAATAAATAAATTTTAAATATGTGAAGATGTGATGTAAACAGGGAAAACTAAAAATACCTAGGCAGGCTGCAGCTAATAACAGCACTATAGCCAAAAGTCAGATTATATGGTAAATATTTACATAATAAACATTATTCTGCTTGCATAGCTCACAGTTCTATATATAACCTTTTGAATTCCCACATTAAGTGTAAGAAATGCCCTTAAGAAAGAAAACACAGTTATAATTTATTGGCAGCAGAGAGTCCGTTTGGAAGATTTTGGGCTGGTCTGAATTCCTTTAAGTCAACAGCAAAAGTGTCACTGAATAAGCATTGAAGAATCTTCAAAATCCTAAAAAAAAGGTGGTAAGATTTAGAGATAAAGCCTGCTTACCTTTGCTGAGACCCTACATAACCTATGTACCAAAATAATTACATTTTGGCAGATAAGCAATATACTATGTCAGGGTTTTTTTTGCTGTGGTGAAAGGACTAGAAAGCAGCATAGTACAGGATGCTCATTTTAGAAAAGTTAATTACATGAAAACATGAGGGACACCTTTCTGTAAAGTGTATTTTTTAAATACACGATAGTGTGAAGCCTCCTTGCTTACTTTTACCAAAATCCAGCTCAGTTTAGCAGCAGAGTCTCACTTATCATCTGAGACATCATGGGCAGACAGCACAGCTGCACACATTGAAGTCAGACAAGCAGACAATCAGTTGCCCTTAATGAGGAAATAAAACCCTGATTTCAGCACCTAGGTCTTGCAATCATCAAGCTTCTCCAGCTTTTCTTGTGAAAGACCATTGATGTCTTACACAACTGCTACAGAGACAAGTATATGGCACCCAGGATGTGGTCCATTCAGCATCTGTATGGCAGACAAGGCAATTAACCAAGAGGTGGGCATATGTTCTGCAGTCTGTACCTACTGCAAACCTTCATGTTACACTTAGGTTACGCAAGGTAAACTGGTTTACAAAAGCTGTGTCTCTGTAGATTATCAGACACCAGAAGAGAGAACCAGAGAGCAGTGAGCAGTGGCATGTACCAGAACCCACTTAAGCAAGTACAAGCAGCCCACCCTCATGTATAGAGCTGCTTTAGTGTTGCCCCACTGGTGTTCTGGGGTGCTGAGTCTGTACTATCTCTCAGTAATGTGCTTCAGCAGGAGTAGCCAAGAAGGGCTTTCCGAGTAAGCACTAGCTGATAGCTCCAGCTGTAAGTGCTCCAAAGCTGATTTGCTGTGAGGGAAGGGAAAGGAGCCAGAAGCTATACACAGTGCTGTAAAAGCCAAGGGATCACAGGGAGAATGTGCTCAAAAATGTTTCCAGATAAAGCCTGTGAGAGGCACATAAATCTTCTACATTGGGCTGACCTGAGGAAGGAGGGTTTTAAGTTTTACCTAGATGCAAACTGTGGGGTAATACAAATACATGTGATTGTGTGCACATCTATATATAAATATGTATATGTACACTTATAAATATACACATGTGTGCATGTAAGTGTATGTGTACAAAAGCACAAGGGCAGATTAACATTTTGATTGTTTTTCTGCTGAAAGCAACCCAATGCAGAGTACAGAATTCCAAGCAAATTCCATTTCTATGACATTGCTGCCCTGAAACAGTCATCTATGTAAATGATCTGCAGATTTCTAACAGGTAAAAAAAAATTTCTCCCCGCCTTTCCTTTTCCTAAAATATTAATTTCTAGATTTACGTCTACATAGTTCTGCTGTGATTGAGAGATTAAATGATGAAGCATCCTTAAGATTAAAGAGGAGGCATTTTTAAGATTGAGGATGAACCAAGTCAGAAAGCCCACATCCAAGACAAGGCTTGAAGGAGAATTATGGAAATCATGTGCTGAAAGGAAATTATATTGTGATTTTGCTCATCTGCTGCAGTATTAGTTATCAGTATTCAGTTTTTAAGGTATGGCTTTCCTTCATTTCTCTGACATCAATAGTATTCAAGATATATTCAGCCCTGGAAATAATAGCTGTGCTGTGCTGTCCTCATACACACATTTCACCTATACACCTTGGCAAGTTCAGTTATGTAAATCACTGTCACCTTATTTTTTCAACCTTTATTTCCCTAGCCAACACAAGACTTTTTTAAGTAAGAGGAGGTAACATTGCTCAACTCAGTTTCTCCGCAGAACTTAATGCTGGGGTTTGTTTTCCTTCTCTGTGGACATCATTGCCATCTAGTGTGGTGATGTTATGACTGCACTATTTTAGGTAGAGAAAAAAGAGTAGGAAGATTGTTATTAGTTACACTGTAAGACAGGGAAGATGCTAGAGTTAAAATGACAGTGAAGCTAAACTGAACTGTGTACCAGCAGTTATCAGAGATTCATTTCAAAAACCAGGCAGTTAAAACAACTGATTTTGTGATCCAGCATAGAAGACAGCTTTTAACTATGTGACTGAGTTACTATACTTTTCACCTGCTACATTCAGCTTCTAATTCAAAATGTTAAATTCATCCCTCTAGGATGACCTGTGGTGGGATTATTAGTGTTTGTTTGGGGTTTATGTCTGTCTGTTTGTTTGTTGTCTTTTTTTCCCCATCAATTTATGCTAGGTAGGTAAAAAAATAAATTTAAAATAAACTCAAATAGAAAAGAAGGCAAACATTTGCAAAGAAAGATGCAATGGTTCACTTACAATGAAAAAGGTAAAAGGAAAATGTACATTCTTTCAAGAAAATTAATCCTATAGGAGGAAAAATAACAAATATAATGAAGCAAATGACTTTTTAATAAAATATAGACTGTATAATACAAACCCAAATTATTGTTTGCATGAAAAGCTGGATTTTTGAGCATCAGGTCTCAAGACTGTTTTTCAAAGTGTCTAAAACAGTACTTCAGTATGGAAAGAAAAAATACCTAGAAATCCAGATGCGCTCATCCCATTCTTGAACTTTTTTCTGAGTTTTATTTTGGCTAAATTGTGTATTGGTCAGCGCTACCTACAGGACACAGAAGGTAGAGACTCTTTCATACCTGCAGCAGGCAGCATCATCAATCAGGAAGCTTATCAAACGCTTTACTGTACCCTTATTATACTATCCTGACTCTCAGACACAGATTGCTAGGATGGCCATGCATTTCTGGACTGCATTTCTAGGCAGGCACAGAGAGTAGGCAGAGCTAATGTGTGGCTCTCTGCAACTAACCATAAGCGAGGTATTCTCTGTGGGAATGTGGTGAGAGTTGATAGTCAAGTCTGATAATTTTCCCCTCTTGTCTCATGGTTAGGACCTCTTTTATCAGGATGTAAAGTAAGACAGAAAATACTTTCATGTCAATACTAGTTAGCAGCATGTAGAATAGAGGAGATAATCACATAATCTCCCAAAGTTGGTCTATTTATGTTATTGCTGGTAACCAGGCATGGAGAAAAATGATTTCTTCAGATTTTTGAGATAATGCAAGTATTTTCAGTGCATGAGAGAAGACTGGCTTGATTTTCTATGCAGTAGAACTGTATTAACAGAGGAGAATGGTGCCATAATGACTGCACCATGATGCATGTGAGCAATTTCAGCTGATCAAATAACTTCAGTTCTGAAGCTGAATCCTTGGCTTTACAACACACCTGCTTCTTTTAACATGAAGATTTTCAATGTGGCCTATCCTCCATGATAATTTTAAGCAGGAGTATATATTTTGGGATTTGGATTTGAATGAAACTTTGCTTTGCTGGACAAACTTCTTTTGTTGTTGTTGTTTCCTACAAAAATATTACTTAACTATAGGAAGAATTGTCAGGGATGTGTATACTTAGTGGATGTGGAGCTATAGATAACACTTGGAAAAGATCTCATTTATTAGTATAAGTTATTTTTAGCTTTTATTCACATCTTAACCCTTTTATTTGCTGGAAGTTTATGCACTGGTATACGTGCCTGGTGAATTATGGCATCCATAAGGGTGAATGTAGGCTGTATATCCATGAAGTACAGAATCCAAGAGATAATAACATGGATACATCTACATATTTTCTACTGTAACTGAAGTGTTGTGATAGTTTTGATATGCAAACCCTAAAAAGGGGAAGCCACGGACATACTATTGAGAGCAATGTGGAACATACCCCTTTCTTTTAGCATGTAATATAGCACATAGATTTTTTTCCATTACTATGTTCTAAGTCTTATTACTCCTGGTAAATGAGAAATATAATTCATCGGAAAATACTTTCTAGATTGGGATTTTCTAGACAAACAAATGGACAAAGCTGCTTAAAGCTACCCATGGTAAGTTTTGCAAGGCTCTGGATAGGATGAGTTTTACAAACTGGTCACCTGGTGCCCTAGACTGGAGGTTTAAGAGTTAAGTGCAAGTTAAGCAAACAACTAAAGTACATCTGAGTATATAGCTGCAGATCTCATAAAGCTTTTGTGAATGCCTGTGTCAGTCCCCAGTGGATTTCTTTGACACATCATGAATATATTTGGCTGTATAGATTTTTTGGATGCTGACTTTGCAAAAGAAATAGTTACTTTATTTATTTGTACATTATTGTTATGTTTAAAGAATGACCCTTTAGGCTTTCTAGTAAAAATTAGAAACATGCTAAATTTATGGCAGGGAATAGGAAATGAGCGAAAGAGCCCCAGAGTAATGTAAAAACAAGAGCAGGACACTGCTTGTTTTTAATAACCCACTCATTTGACTGTCTGACCACTCCTTTTATGGATAAAACTGATTTTTTTCCCATGACTACTTTTGTGACTGTTCAAAAATAGTCTTCAGCCTTGTCTAAGTTGCTTATAAATATCTATTCCAGAATGCAAATCTTCACCAAAAAATCCTCCCCAGAAGAAGTGTTGCAACTACTACCACATTCTTGGCTTCTCTCTTACCATAATTGTGTTCGTGTTCATTTGATTATTAAAACCCCAATAGAACAACTATTTTCTAAATCTAAATCCAACAGCAAAATCCCTAGAGGTTGCCTGGGCTGGTTATTACATAGACCTAGCACTCTGTTTTTAAGTGGATTTGAGGAGCTTGCCTGCTTTCCACTGTCCTGTGGTGACATCTTCTGGGCTCTATTCAGACTGCACAAAACCACATCCAGTGGCACTGAGGACAGCTCAGAAACACTGCAATTTCTGGCCATTAGACTTGTAAAGTGGACCAAAAAATTTCACTCTTCTGTTTTCCCAAAAGGACTATTACACTTGGCACTTTCTTGGCTGGCCAAAATCCCACCCAGTGAACCCCCACTGTGTTCCCAAGAACTGACTTGTTTTACTATTTTTATTTCACATCACTTATTGAGCTGTAACCAAAGAGGGCGCAAAAAGTAGGGTGTAGGGTGTAAGTCATACAATGCATCTTGTCCCTTGCTGCTTTGTCCAAAGGCTATCTCAACTTCCAAAACTGGTTATATCCTCAAATAAAGCCTTTTTCTTGGTTTTGCTGTTGTATACTTTTTTGGTTGGGTTGAGTTTCAACAGGAATGAACTGGTTCTGCATTTTCATTCTAGAGCTGCATATTGGTTTGCATGGCAAGGTTTTTGTAGCAGAGGGGCTACAGGGGTGACTACTGTGAGAAGCTACTGGAAACTTCCCCTGTGACCAATAGAGCCAATGCCAGCCAACTCCAATACAGACCCACTGCTTACCAAGGTTGAGCCCATCAGTGATGGTGGTAGCACCTCTACGATAACATTTTCAAGTAGGGGGAAAGATATTGTTCAGGAGCAATTGCAGCTGGAGAGAGTAGTGAGAATATGTAAGAGAAACAGCCCTACAGACACCAAGGTCCGTGAAAAGGGAAGGGAATGGAGGTGCCTCTGACACAGGAGAGGATTTGCCTGCAGCCTGTGGTGAAGACCATGGTGAGGCAGGCTGTGCACCTGCAGCCCATGGTGGAGCAGGTATCTCCCTGCAGCCTGTGAAAGATCCCATGCTGAAGAAGTGGATGTCCAAATGAGTTCGTGACCTTGTGGGAAACCCACTCTGGGGCATGTTTGCAGGCAGGACTTGTGACCTCATTGGGATCCAATGCTGGAGCAGTCTGTTCCTGATGGACTCCACCCCATGGAAGGTACCCATGCTGGAGCAGTTAGTGAAGAACTGCAGCCTATGGGAAAGACTCATATTGGAGAAGTTCACAGAGAGCTGTCTCCAATGGGAGGGACCCCACACTGGAGCAGGAGATGAGTGTGAAGAGTCCTCACCCTGAGGAAGAGGGAGTGGCAGAAACAACATGTAATGAACCTAATCCCTAACCCCCACTCCTTATCAGCTTCCCTGAAGGAGAGGTAGAGAATTTGAGACTAAATTTCCCAGGAAGAAGGGAGGAATGGCAGGAGGGTGTTTTTAAGATTTGGCTTTATTCCTCATTGACCTACTCTGATTTGAATAGTCTGTTTTGCCTGATGAAAATTTGGGAAAGACCTCTCCTGTCCTTATTCGGACCCATGAGCCCTTTGTTATATTTTATTCTCTTCCCCTGAGGAGGGGGAATATGGAGCGGCGTTGATGGGTGCCTGGCATCTACTCAGGGTTAACCAATGAGAAGCTGTGTATAGGGGCATATAAGACAATTACCCCAAGCTTTGGTTTGTACAGCTCTTTTGGGAGGTGTGGATGTCTTCTGCTCCCAATGCCTTCACAGCATACTTGTAATGTGGCCTGACCAAGAGCTTAATGCCCCCATTTCAGCTGGAATATTGGTTTGATTCAAGGGTTTGCTTCATTCTCACATGGACATGCGCTATAGCTGAATATTGAACAACTGCCCTCCAGAAGGTGCAAGCAGATTTACCCCAGGACATATTAGCACCCTACATAGGGAGGCAGCTAGACACCAAGACTACAGACAGCATCAAGGCAGACCTACATATTCCCTGGGTCCCCCAACTCCTTCTTGAATGCTTAAGCAACTCTAGAAAAAATCCACTTCTCTCCCTCACTTTGGAAGGCACTGTCCTCACAGTGTCAGACTCCTTACAGGAGTCTCTGCCCTACCACTTTTAACACATGCCCTCAAACAGCCACCCACTCAGGTCCTGAGCTGTCTTTGAGTTCATCCTCCAGGCATATGTCCCAATAAAATGCTTTCTGCTCATGTAAAGTGGCACTAGGGAACCTTTACAAAACCCAAGGAAGCTGCTTGATGAGGCTACTGGGGTAAACAGATTATACCCTTTAAATACTTCCAGAGGGTCTGTGTGGCCAACCTTCAGAGCGGGGGTTTTGACCATCCTTGGTTTAATGGAAGGGACATTGCTTTTAAAGACCACTTTGTTTGTTTAAAAGTGTAGAATATTTGTATAGTTTGGGCCTTGTTGTTTTTCTCCCACACTGCAGGAAACAGTTACAGTCAAACCAGACTTTACCCAGAAATGCTGCTGCATCATAGTTGCAGTGTGTCAAGCTTCCAAGCTATGAATTCCTCTTTTGCAGTGTAGAGACAACAAATGGACACAGAAGCAGGGACTGCTCCAATTGAGAATGAAAAAAGAAGAAAAGGGGAAAAATATAGTATGGTGCAAGGTCTCAAAGGAGGGGGGAATTCTTTCAGCTGGTAAGACAGCCTAAACACTAATTCAGCCTTAAAAACATGCTACAAAACCTGCATCTCCTCCCTACTGTCAAGAGCTGAATGTAATCACATGGGTGTTGGGTGTGATCAGGCAGTCAGAACCAGATATATTGCCAAAAAAATCACTGTGCACTCAAGAAAGCCCTCTGCTCTGTGACGGAGACTGAGCAACCCACAAAGCACAACTGTCCTGAACACCTCATTAGCAGGTAAAGTTTTTAACACATCCACAGTGGAGGTGTAAAGCAAAACCACATTTTAAGATAAACAACACGGAAACGATGATTCACAGCCATCCCACACAGCACTCAGACTTTTGTACACTTCAATATAAACAAATTTGAATACATTAGAGAGGAGGAGGAAAGTGGCAGCGACCAGAAGAAAAGGTGCTGCATCTTCTCCTGAAAGACTAAGGGGCAAGTTAGTGCTGACAGCCACACTGAATGGCTCTTGATGTTTTCCAGCATCACCAGGATTTCTGGAAACACAGACTCACTGACTTGTTTCCTCTCCCCACTTCAGCTTTTCAGACTTGCAAAAAATCCTGCAAAATGCCTTCTTCACAGCTTTCTCACCCTCTGCACTCACCCTTCCAGTACTACATTTTGCAGAAGCTGTGATAGAAGTTTCCAGTTGACAAGCTGTGAAATTAGAGCTGCAATAAGAGGAACAAAATCAGTCTTAATGTCTTTACTTTCTGGTCTTCTAATACCAATTACAAAACTCCTCAAGTGAAAATCAGGGCACAACGATCTATTAGACAACTATACATTAAAGTTGCAGGCCAGAGGGGAAAATCAGAGCAGACAGAATCAGAATTCTGAACGTTGCTTTTATGGCCTGTACCACAAGGGGGACTCTTCGACAACTTCATAGGGCAAAAATAATTTTAAAGAGGGGAAAGGATGAATAAATCAGCTCTGCAGCTGAATGTGCAGAAACCATTTTAGGATTCAAGTTTTTCAGCCTCTGAGAGCTGTTAATCTGCAAAATTCATTAACAGGTATCAGTTTATGTTCATGTCCAGTTGCTGTTCTGGCTCCTTTCAGCTCCTGTTCTTATATGTGTAGCACATTGCAAATATCCTATCAATTTTCCTAACGAAGGAGAATTTAAGAGACTTTGTTGATCCACTAAACAGAAATAAGACCCCTGGTCATCCATAGAAACCTTTGACTATATTCCAGGGCTGGAAGAACCTGCTGTGCTGATGAGGCATGTCCCCAGCAATGCATACAGTGCAGGAGGAAACAGGCAGTAGCATAGATGGAGGTTGCAGAGAAGTCATGAGGTGCAGGCTGCAGGTAGAAGTTTGGTCAACAGGAGAAAGAGGATACCATATGGAAGAGTGCCCAGTGGTGATCAACTTGGGCCATCTAAGGAATCATGGCTGCCTTAGGGTAACACATTATAAACTGCCAGAAGAACAAAAGCGCAGTTTAAGGTTTCTGCTAACATGCACATACTTAACCATAGGTTGCTGTACCACTTACTAATACTCAGCTACCATGAAAACTCAATATGATAGAAAGTGACTTGTATAAGTCACTTCCTACCTCAGACAGCACACATTGTAAGGTTTATCAGTATTCAGAATTCACTTAAGATGATAAACTGAAAGTCACCATTTAAAACCCCAAGTTCTAGTCTCTTTAATTTTTAGGAACTGAATGTAACAGAGTTAACAGATATCACTCCGAATTGTCTGTGCAGTGCCTTTCTTTGCTAAAATGCAAAAGAAACCTTGAGCATCTGACACTCTGTTACTGGAAATTACATTTAGTGGGAGGCTGTAGGTTTACAGTGAAAGTCACAGAAGATGATGATGAAAATGAAGCTGACAATGAACTGCTCATTCAAAGAAAGTTGTAGGTGACCTCACTATTACTTTAAAAGCTTCTCCAAAGAAGAAAAATTATAATTCTACTTAGAACTTCATTTTAGTGTGGAAAAAAATGTATTACACAGTTCCCATAATTCTTATTATAAGTGAGCGAATAATTGTTCTTACTAAACATATTAAATTCCTCTTATATCTTCAAAACATTAATTAAAACTAGAAGTCAAAGGTTTTTAAGTCTATGCTGGAGTACAATGTATGAAATTTTCTGCTAGTCAAAGTGAACAGCAATGAGCACATTTGCATCTCATGGCAGATGTACATGTCAGACAATGATTGCCTCTCAAATGCTTTTTAAGATCTCAGCTGTGTAGGAACCTCAGACAGTAGGAAAATAAAGTGACTTGCATCACGACTAAAAAAAGTATTTGTATTTCTCTTATCCATCTCTTTGCCACCCACACCACAGTCACATCAGGCATCCCAAGGCCACCAGGACATCTACCAGCAGTCATGGAAGAACCGGGTGCATCCCAGCTGGCCATCTATTTGTGGCCAATTGAGTGGGTAAAGGTTGACTTCTCGTCTTTCTCTGGGGGCACAGAGGCATTCATTTGCTTCTCACTTTCCTCTACCCAGCTGAAGCTTTTCCTGAAGCTTGTGGAAACTTAATTAATTTGGAGACTATAAACCTCCTTCAAATTTGGATGAAATCAGTCATTTAGTTCCTAAATTATTCAGAGCAGAAGGGACAGGTGGGTGGACACTGCAGTCACATAAGTGCTGTTTCCCTAGAAAATTAAACTGAAATCAAGAGATTAACAAGAGCATTAGAAAAAAAAGAGGCCCTCAAATCTTAGAAGACTTAATTAGTACATCACACCTGTGGGAGAAATAATTGTTGATGGACTAATTTTGACCACTCATCTGGGAAGTACTGGTTATATATGCACATTAGTGTAGTGATGCTGCAGTGCATGGTGTGAGCACTTCCCATAAGTTACAGGCATGACTACAGATAATGGAGCTCTTTGTCAAACATAAAGAGCACAGTAAAATCTATAAATAAAACAATCACTTAGAACAGAACTTGTATTTCTGAAAGTGAGGGCAATCAGCAGCAGCTGGTTGAAATACTGCCCACACTTCAGATGCCTGTGACACATCACAAAACCAAAACTTCTTAATGCAATCTGACAAGTTTAAGTTCAATGGAAAGTTGATGTGGAATGTAGCATAAAAAGAAGGTATCACAGAACCATGCTTTGGAAGTGATGAAGCAGGAAGTCAGTAGCAACACGAACTTCATTAGCCCACATAAGGAGTGTCATTTGCAGGAGCATGAGACTTTTGTGGCTAATCTCCACAACTTTTGTTGCCTCAGTTTCCCTCTTCATTTTGGGAATATATTTTCCTCTTCAATTCAGCCACAAAGAGGTATGTTCAACTGTAAATAAGATCTCTTCAACACTACCTACCCTGACCACACCTTTTGTTTCATAATTTATATATAAATCTAACCTTTCCTAGAAATATGGAGAGGGCTTAAAGCCCAGTTAGACTCACACATTTTATTGCTAGGCTGGTAAGAACATTCCATCCATATTGCATTGTTCAAATACAAATAAATGCTATTTGGTCACCAGCAACCACACAAAATACCAAATCCACCAAATGCTATTTCACTGCCAATAATGGAATATGTTTTTTTAAAAAAGCCCAAACCAGCAAATCCAAAGCTAAAAAAAAAAAAAAAAAACCCAAACACAAAATACCCCAAACAAACCAGCAGTTTTGGATAGTCAAATGCCACAATGATGCTAAAGTATGCCAGAGAAACCTCACAGAACTGAATGAGTGGGCAAAAAAAGGGAAGTAGGTGACTTTCATGAGAGATAAATGCAAGGAAATTCATACAGGGGAAAATAGTCCAAATGCTACCTATCAAATAAAGCACTCTGAACTGATAGGTACTACAGCAAGAACTCCTGGAGTCATCACAGATAATTCTCTGAAATCAGGACACAGCCCAGCATGTATCAGTAACCAAAAACAGTTAAAATAAATAATTGGGCACTGTCAGACAGGTCATGGCAGAGATGACATATTTTTATTTAATATTTGCATGAAATGAGAAAGCAGCTAGGAGAGGCCAAACACTTCTTCCATGCAAATCCTGCTGCAGAAGTTGTTCGCAAAAATGACAGAGAGGAGATTGCCTTGGATGATGAACCTTCATTGGAAAGAAACCTTCCACTGAAAAGTCAGCTTTTTTATCTAATGCTCACTGTAATCAGGCTGCTTTACTAGCACTAACCAATGTTTTCTGTCCCTGTTGTGCTTCAACACAGTCAACCTGTTTTTAAGTCCACTTTTATAGAAACTGAATCAATGCCTATAAACCAACCTGCCAAAAGGAAAACGTGAAAGCAAGACTGGGACATACACTGGGAAACAAAGTCTAAGGAGTTACATATTTACGCTTAAAAGGAATACAACCTTCAGTGCTGAACTCTGCAATACAGAACTAACATGGTTCAAGCCAGCTATGCATGAAATAGGCTAGTTGTGAATAGCTTCCACAATGAATTCATTATAAAAACCCCCCACCTCAAACTGAGTCACATGCTACAGCATTTTTTGTTGTTATTTCAGTGAATTCATTGTCTCCTTTAAGAAATCCATTTTGCTGCTTGAATCAAAGGAAGGGTCCATATTTCAATACTTATAAATATTTCCATGTATTATTAAAATTCTAAAATATGAATCAACAATGAGAGACAAAGCCACATTCCCTGATGAAATGACCTCACAGAAAGTCCCCTTTGCTAAGGCTATGTAAGAATCAGTTTTATACTGGACGGTCTGCTCTTCTGTGCTTTTTTCAGGAGACTCACTCCCATACTTTTTAAATGTAACTAGAAACCTGTAGTTGAGCAGCAACAACAACAAGCATTGGAGGAATATTTTTCATTAGTTCCTAAAAAATCCCTCTTGTACTATATTTTGCCATCAGATGGAACTCATGTGACTGCAGAGTTTTCCTATACGGAGCCATGGTCAGTGTGTGTGACCACTGAGCATCCTTTGATTTTAACATCAATCATGCTCATAAACTGTAGTTCTACAGTAGCTACTGCAGTTCAAAGTTTTCATCATTTTAACAGCCTGCACCTAATTGACTCAACCAGAAAAGATCAAGCCTAAAGTATTGGTGATGTTTTCTTGTTAACCTCCAATAGCTACTTACTGCTTAACAAGCCTTTCATTTTCCTGTGCACCCATTGCAAACAATGCAGTGCTCAGCAGCTATCAGAGATCTCCTGAACAATGGACAAAAAGGAAAAACAGCAGTTAGCAAGAGAAAGTGGGTATGATGTTTGGAGGAGATGAGAATTGAGGGTGTCAGTGTTCTGGTAACCTGTACTCACTTTGCAAAAGGAATCACTGCATTCCTAGTGATCTGCAGTGAAACCAAGACTAAGGTGCAGCAGGCAAGTTGTACTTGGGCACTTACCCTAGCTAAATGCATGCAACAAGCTTGGCTTTCTACTACTGTAGTATACTACCAGCACAAAATCCCAATACATGCTAAATATATTTGATGCAAGTTTATGTAATTCTGGGAGATGGTTAAATTTTAATTGGCAAATGAACACACATTATTTTTTTTTTTTTTTTTGGCCAAAGTGGAAAGTTTCCTCAAGGACTTAACATTGATAATATCAGCACTTATCTGAAATTATCCCAGGCCTTAGGAATCAAGACCATACTCACCCTGCCCTTTTTCAACTCTATATTTTTTTTTTTAAAGCAGTCTGTAGATGAGCAAAAGAAGGTCTAAAATTTGGAAAAGTTATACCTGTCCAACTGTAGCAGCCACACATTTACACTTACCGGTGCTCAGGGTACTGCTGACACTGGGTGATGTGCTTACATATTGGCAAAGTTTCTGCTCTTCAGTGGACCTTAGGAGGACTGTGCTTCCAGCTGCTATCTCATATGATTTATTAGTTCTTATTCTTATTGTAAGAATAGAGTGTATTTTCCGTGAAGACTAAACCAACAGCACTCAGATGAATGTGTATCACACCCTAGGATTAATTCACTTCTACATCTTTCCACCCTCATCCTAATTCTGAAAAATCATGCTCTCACCTGGTTTCTCAAGCAACATTCCAGGTGAAGGGACGCTGGGAAGGAAGCTCAAGAAATCAAGGTGACACATTCTGGAGTAGTAGCAGATGGGGTGTTTCATTGTACTTGCAGACTGTTACCTTGTTTTTAAACCTCAGAAGCTTTGCTGTCTTTTTATGCTTTTCTCCTTTAGCAACTACATCTTCATTAGTTTGAGGACATTAAGGTTATCAGGGAGGCTGGAAATCTGTGTCATAAACAGAGCAGCTGCTGAAATCAATGTGACTTTTCTGCTTGCCTTTGTGGAGACTACAGCTGAGCACTTTGCCTCCTGCTAACCTAAACTCATTTGGCACAAGAAGATCTTTAGCTGTTACCTTCACAGTGACAGAAGAAATGTGGTCCTGCTTCTATGGGAGCTATATGTGACAGCTGTGTGCACAAAGCAGCACTCAGGCAGCTCTGGGTTGGCATTTCAGTCAAGGCCATGGCACATATACTGCAAGTGAGAGCAGGAGTGAGAGGTGCTGCACCACCACAGACTTCCTCCTGCTGCAAAGCCTTCCCTGTGCACACCACATTGCTGCAGCCACATGGCCCTGCTTCATGAGCTGCCAGGGTCTGGTGGTCACGATATTACATAGTGGTAATGGTTGTTCCATGTTTCAGTATTTTTTATTTTCTCCTTCCTCCTTTAAGATCTATTTTTTTTCTCAGAATTTCCACCTTTCATTTACAGTAGTAGCTCCTTAGTCATTAGCTTGTTTTAACTGGAAGATGTACTCATCTAATAGTCTAACAGTCTATGTTATAGCTATACATTTATAAATGGAGAAGTATGATGAACAGGTGGGTGCATGTGTGTGTGCAGATACACATGTGCATGTGCACAAAGAGAGCAAATTTCCTCCAAGCAAACAAGGGCATGGTTATTCTTTAAGTCTGGATTGTAATTTGTCATCTTGGCAGGATAATTAGCCTGGGCAGCAAAATGCCAGTGTGGCTGTACTTTGGCACCTGTGCAGAGTCCTGTCTCTCCTGCCATTGCTCACCTTTTTAAGGAGATTAAGGAGACAGTGGCTGAGTCAAGTATAGCTTCCGACATCTGAGAGCATCATTTCTGTTCCCTTTCTGTGCTTCTAACTCCCTTGGCCTTAACAATTCTATCCACAACCAGTGTTTCACCACATTGTGAAGGTCCCTCAAAGTGCCTACAGTCCACTTTGTGCCTGGATGTTTGCTCAGAATTCACATCCTTCATGCTTCAATTATTTATTCATATTGATAGTGTAACTGCAAATTTTTCAGTCTGCAAGTGAAAAAAATGTATCAGTAAATTAAACTGATGGGAGAGACAAATATTTACTGTTACTTGGCTTGATGATGGTAATGACTGTTGTAGTTTACTGCATTCTTATACTTTGTGTTCCTCATTTAAACCATTGTGATTAATCAGCATTTGCCATTTTATTTACCCCCTCTTCCTAGAACTAACATGCTGCAATAGCTTTTTGAAACATTAAATCAGGGCAAACCTTGCTTAATATTTTATATGTTTAAAAATTACTTTCCTTTTTCATTAAAACATCCTCTTACCAGCATTTCCGAGATAACAAGTTAGAATAAAGAAGTGCTTTTTGAATGCTGTTAAAGGGATGCTGTCTATGTCTAATTTCTAAAATGCAATACTTTAAAAGATAATAATCTTTCTACTGTGAAAAATTAGTCAGTTTAAATAATGACCTTAATACAATTTCCCTTACTGACCTTTACTAAGGAAATAAATTCTTCGATACTAAAAATAATCATGACAAAGTAGACTTTCTCTAAACTCTCCTGTTGGCCCTCATTATAGGCATTAAGGAGAATCTAAAGCATTACCTCACTGAGTAGAAACTAAACCTTGGCAGGGCTGAGCACTGCACATTTGCGCAGTTGTGTTTTCTCACAAAAAACAGTGACCCACTGCTAAGTTGCAGCAGGGCATGGCTGGACACAACTAATTATATCACACAGCACATCGCATGCCAGTAGCTAAGCAGGAACATCTCAGTCTGCAAACGGGAGTATATTACACAATGCAGTACCCTGTGAAAGGCTGGGCTTGACTCCCACACAAATGAAATACCATCAGTTACAATCAACATGACCAGTGACAAATTACTGTTCTGCAGGGAGCACTTCTACAAAACACCTGGCTGCAGGATGCAAACTCCTATGAGACCACTGCCTTCTGAGATGGAAACTTGCCCCACTTATGTGCCTCAAAAAATAACAGAATCTACAGGCAGCCAGAGATGATGCACACACATACTGCAAATCTGACTCCTGAGGAGAACCTACAATGGATTTTACCAATGAGCCATTAACTTTCCATTTCTGCAACACTGATGTACAACACATCTTTGTAGTGTTGTCAATAGAAAGGCTTACATTCTCCCTAAACTCTTGAAACAAAACTAAACCTTCCTCCAGCGTAACACAATATTCAGTTCTGCACTAAAGCTGCCCTTCTGCACCAGTATCCTTACCTGGCTTCCCAAAAAAATCTCCCCAAAAAACTCCAATTGGACTTCTATAGCACTCACAGGGCTTCCAGGAACACTTTCTCTGGGAACAGACACGCATTCGACTTTGCCTGTACCATGTCCATAGTTCTCCCCATGGCTGCTCATCCCATGCTGGTTGTTTAGACAGAGCCAAATGGCAGCAATTCCTGAATATCACAGGCACCCATATGTTTCTAGGGCATCTGCATGGGGAAAGACAAACACTCCTTGGAATGCTACAACTCGTGTTGAGTATCATGGCAGAATCATGGTCAGCTGTTCTTAACAACATGCACAGAGTTTGCAGGGCTGGTGTTGCTCATGTTGGATGGCTCACAAAGGAAACAATATAATTTTTTTGTGCACTAGTAAAGAGCAACAATCAATGACAGAAAGATGAACTGTGTTCCAGCTGTCCAGGCTGGTGCTACTCTGGAAGCTTTGGTTTTGTCATGCTACAAGTGAACTACCTGATTCTGCTCATGTTGTTGCTAAATTATTGATCTAGGCCTGTGCTACAGCTTTACCATTTGATCAGCTGGGCTGAGTGCACCTAGACCAAACAGTGAAATCACTGAGACTCTTTTCTTCCAATAATAAAGAATAAAGGTAATATTCCTCAGTACTCCCCTAATGGGTGTTTGAGAACCAGCTGCCTTCCAAACTCATTTGATAAAGTGCACCATTCTTCGGGTTTATCAAACCTTGTGGTTTATCAAGACTTTGTAATCAATGCAAGTCTTTCTCAAACTGTAAACAATAAGACAGACAATGGCAACTTAAAGTTATAATTTCTGCATGCAGCATTTTAAGTGTCAGCAAGCAAATGTGTGCTGCACAGGAGAAAGCTGTTGCCCTTTTTATTTCTAGCTAGACGTCTGTCTTTGCACTGCCACAAACTAGGGCTTGATAATAAAGTATCCAAACACATACTCCCATTTGCAGCACAATTATGCATCTTAAAAGGTAAGAAGCATCTATCACCATCCACTAGCTTTAAATTTGATCTTTTAAGTTTTGAGTTACAAGTGACATTTGCTAGAAGAAACAGACGTAAAAAGGAGAAGCCACTTCCCAGCCACTGAAATCATCACATGGAATGTCCTGGGTTCAGCAGTAGCAGTCACTTTTCTCCTCCTTAGTAGCTGGTGCAGTGCTGTGTTATTGACTTTAGGCCTGGAAACAGCGCTGATAACACCGATGTTTTTAGTTGCTGCTCAGTAATGGTTACTCTGACCAAGGACTTTCTGAGTCTCATGCTCTGCCAGGGAGGAGGG
>JAOEHX010073235.1:4599-23109 GCA_025448015.1 Bolborhynchus lineola | reverse complement strand
GCCTTGCGGAAGGTGTCCCTGCCCATGGCAGGGGGTTGGAACTGGGTAGTCTTTAAGGTCCATTCCAACTCAAACTATTCTGTGATTCTGTGATTAATTTGGTGGGAGATGGTCTGGAGAGCTTGTAGGTGCTCCTTGCTTTCTTTGAAGAGACCTATGTCCTACCATGTATTCTAGACTGGGAAACAGTGAAGAAATGGTCCTGAGGAGGCTGATTTTGTTGAAGGCTATATACTTCTCCAGTTGATGGTATTTAGGAGTGATGGACACAATTGCTGCCTGGTTTGACAGGGATGATTCACTGCAGGGACTAAAAAGAAACTTTTTGAACCTCAGTTGGTGGTTATTTGCCACACACTTCACCTGTAATTGACTCTAATCCTAGCCACTTTTCCTGTCTGTGGTAAAACATATTCACATTCATCCTAAACAAGTAGAAATATGAAAGCAGATCTGGTGTTGCAAGCATTAGATTCACCAAGCAATAGCAAGGCATCAGAAATCGTGTGTCAATTTCTTTTGAAATAAAGGGTGACAAAATAATTTAATTCAAGGGAGAAGTCATTGCAATTAATAAGCTGTCAATTCATTTAATGAATGCAGCAGAACAAAAAGGTTGTCTCTATAATCAGTGCTGTGACCCTGGTGTCCTTAGGGCACAATGGCTCAGAAGGATTTTTTTTCCCAAAATGTTGTAATCATTCAGAAATAAAGATATGGTGAGAACATACAATATTACAATACTCAAGACCATATAACTGGATAATATTAAGGTAGGATAACATTTTGTACCTAAAGCTTTTTTCTAATTGTGTGGAGTCTCTTATTTGATGGCATAACTACTGTGTATAATAGCTAGCTCTGATTCAGTACTTTAATCACTTGATCATACGAAGCATTTGATTTTTTGAAGTAACCACAGGTGGAATTTCCTTGTGCTTCCGACTCTATTGTCTGAATAATCTAATGTAAGGCATGATATGGCCGAACCCGCTCTCTAACTTCAGACAATTTGGGCTACTCACATGAAATAATTTTGCAGGGCTGAAGACTGTAATGTAAATAAACAGCAATGTCACTGGAAGAAACAAGGGTACTTTCGGGGAAAAGGGCACATATTCGATGAGGCTGAACTCCAGTGTGCATTTATGTTGCATGATGTGCTCATCTGTAGATAGCAACATGCATTACATCTTACAGCATATCAGAGCCACCAACCAATGGCAATTTCTGTGACCTTTCCTGAAGGAGATGGAAAAGCTGTCTCACTGTAATTGTGCTTCAAAGTCAACAACTGTTGCTATTCTGGCCCTTCATGTCTTTCCTCCTCAGACATCCAGCATTTCTATGTATAATGTGATCTAAATGATAGGAAAAATGATGGAAGACTGCTTTTCCCCCTCTCTATTCACAAGTATCATTGAACACAATTATATCAGCTCTATAAAACCTGTCATTAAAATTACGACTCGTATTGCAAATATTGCACACATTCCCACCCACTACATCATTAAATCAATTACTCTGAAGTGTATAAATACAGATCTGACCAAAGCAAATAAATATTCACAATGAGGACTTACAGCAGTGTTGCCTAAAACTCATGACAAAAAATACACTGTACCAAGTTAAATCCCAAGGGAAGTTTAAAGGCCAAGATTTTCTTCCACAAAGTAGCTCAGTAAATATCTATAAAGCTACGTAAGGGAGAACGTCAAGAAAACCAAGAATCTGTATATTCGGTGTAGAGCAGAATAGCCAGCAGCTCTACACTGAGTAAACTCTTGGGCTACAGATGAACAACCTATTCCTAAATGACCACCTTGGAAGTGTACCCACAGCCTGCTGTACCTGCTCAGTACTGTTGTCAATGGGAGCTAGATGTGCACAGCATCCACCAAACCACAATGCAGTGAATTCCTTAGTTGGTCTGGGACTATTCCCTATGAAAAATCAAAACTAAATGATAAAAATTCACTTACAGAGCAAAGTGAAAATTTAAATTACAGTCGGTCATGTGCCCAGCAGCTCCAAGTGGTAATCACTGTTTGTTCACTTCTGGAGACCTTGTATTATCTTTTTGTCTTGGTGATACTTCATTTTGTCTGCCCATTGCCTCATACACTGGACCTGCAAAAATACAGGGCCTTTGGTTCAGGTATTAGAAAACTCTTGGTTTTCTCTTCTACTTCCCTGGGGCAAAGCCAATGTATTGGTAGGTTTGATTTCAGATGAAGTAAATTTGGAATATTTTACATTAGTTGAATTGTTTGCCCCTTTTTTTCTTTAAATGAACATTTTCTGATGGAAAGTTTGTGAGAAGCTCCATAAAGTGATATGCCTACTAGTACTGATCTACTGCATGTTCTTCTGCAGTAACAAAGATGGAAGCTTGTACCAGGTATCCTCCTAGTGTAAAAGCACACTTGTGAAAAAAGCCAATATACAAAACCAGTAATTCATGCTACAAATTAAATGTCACTACAATCAAAACACACATGAAAGAAAAAATTCTGCAAAGAGCTTGTCAGATTTAACCATGTTGCAGTCTCTGTGTACATGTTTCACCTTGTGTCAGCATATTCCTCTCAGAGCAGCAGTGCTTATCCATGTGCCAGTCTGCAGGGGATACCAGCTCTCCAGGGGCATGGATGGATTTCTGCTCAGTGTTGTCAGTCACCTGAATTTCCCTGTTCCCAGGCATGCTAGTTTGTGATTCCTGATATCACTAGAAAAAAAAAAGCATCAGAAGAAGACACAGCTGATGCTCTTCAGTTGCATTAAGGTCTCGGATCTCTCCAGAGGTTAAGTATCATTAGGAATAATGCAAATGGTGCTATACATTTGTAAAGCAGGTGAGAGAAGAGAATCAAGGTCTCCAAATATAATCAGTAGTTTGATTATTAAGCTCCCCAAAATGAACTGGGTAACAGAAGGCCTGGTTGAAAGTGAAATACAAATGGCCTCATGAAGGCAAAACCAAAGCCCACTCTAACTGGAAGGAGCTGGTGACTGCCAAGGACTGGGGGTGAGTGAGACAGACCTGCAACGAAGAATATTGTAATTCCTCTTTTTCACCTGCCTGATTGGTAGAACTACAACAATAGAAACAAAAGATGGCTTGGATGGGCAGTGAAGTAGCAGAGACAGACTGACACACCTTGATACCAGACTTGCACAGCTGCGCATATGCCACTGCTGATCCATCAGCCCAGCATGCTGCTCACAATGACTGATCAATCCACACTTGCCTTTGCTTGATGTTAGCAGCAGCAGGTACTAGGGGAGAGAAATATTCACAATATACTGGAGGGTATGTTTTTGTTTCCTTTTTATGTTTCCCTTCACCCTTTCTCCCCCCTTACAGAAGAGCCCTCTGGTTTATACCAATGCAAATATAGCTCCACTGGCTTCAGGGACCACATCTTTTACTGAAGTAAAATTCTCATGGACTTAAAACCTGGGACATTTGTGTTCCCTCCACTCTGGTAAATGCTATGCTTTTCAGTGAGAGGCTGGGGAAAAGAGCAAGGACGAAAAGGCAGACTGAGACCTGGTGCAGATACTAACTGCTACGATTAGGAGTTGCTTCAAATGAAAAGGAAGAACGGCAAAATGTTGATACAGAGGAGCTGCTGCAAAAGGCTGAAGCAGCCTGACCTGCCTGCTTTTCAAGAGGAGATCTGAGCAAATGATTTGTATTGAAAACATATTTTTCAAAATAATTTGTAGAGTCTAGACTATAACTGTCACATGAGAGAGACTGAATTTTTTAGATCAATAAATGCGTTTGCAGTAACCCTTCTTATTTATATTAATAACTGCTGGAGTCCACAGACTCAGCACTCATTCAGTAAAGACCTTCTTCAAATCATTATCAGATTCTTGGCCCACTTCTTCTCTACTCTGGATATACTATTGCTATCAAGCAAAGCAGATTTCTGTAAGACCAAGCAATCAAGGTGGAAAATGCTTAAAAGCTCTATCCTATGGCTAGTGCTTGCTTGTAATTTAGATGTAGTTTTGTACTGGGAACCCAGCACTATTCTTAATATTCGAATACCCTCAAAGAATAGCCTAAAATTTGACACAAAGGAGAAATAAGGAAAAAACCTGGCATTCTAAAATGAACCAAGTGCCCATTCACATAAATGGGAATTTTGTGCTAACTGAAAGGATAACCTATGCCTGTTATAAATCTGCAAGTTTTATTTCATTTTGCACATGTATTTAATCCGTCTGTAAATTGTTCATTGGACACCACAGGGCGATGCTCTCTAGGGAACTGTAAGGTATGTGTATTCAACAGTGGAGAATAAACACAAGATTTTATTACAAAATGCCACTGCTGCTCCTGGCATGAGTAATTTGTGCACCTGCATTTTTAAAATGTTTCAAAGTTTTTCCCCTTTGTGAATTCAGCGGCAACACACATTATCTTCCAGGCTGCCACAATACAGTATTTGCAGACTGGGTCACGTCAGCCCTTGTTATCCAGAAGCCACTGTTTTCTGAGCAAATAGCAACTGAAAATGACAATGGTTCGCTCTAGACAGGAGAGAATAAGAAAATGTTTCCTTATGGCCTAGTAATGTGTCTCTGCAAGATGAGCAGGGACTCAAATCCAAATTCAGAGTGGGGTTTTGGAGAGGACAGAGGCCCAAGGAAACGTGGCAGGGATTGAATGTATCAGGGCGACACTTCCTCCAACAGTTTGTCCCACATTCAAACATACTCCTCATTGCAACATACCTGGATCTGCAAGCTTGGGGAATGAGAGGCTGGGTTTGGAGATTGAAATACACTCTCTGGCATAGCACTGCACTACCAAAGTGCGGGGCCAGCCATGGATATCATTAAATGTAGAGTCCTGAATAATTACTACTGTGCTTTAAATACACTGTCACCTTCCGGAAGGCTGAGTACCCATGGGACCTTGACTGGCTGATCAAGGTTTGGAGCAGGTAAGGGAATTAGGACATTTTAGTTAGTTTAGGCTTAGTAATTTAATTTTTAATAGTTATTCTGCAGGTGTCTAAAGTCAGCTCTGTATATACATTTTTTAAGTAAAAATTTCCCTTGTGTTCCCTGTAATCTCCCTGAAATGTTCCTTGATTCTCTCAGAACTCTCTCATTCAAATATGTAAAGTGTATAATTCCAAGCAATCTTATGTATTTGTACATCTTAAATTCATATTATCATCTTAAAGTCCTATATCACACAATTTCCCCATTTGCAATGAATCTTAGGCAAAAAGGGATTGTGATCTCATGTTGTATCAGTTTGATCATCAGAGACTCTCTCCAAGGGCAGTCACAAGCAGGTGAATTTGCAGCATGTTTATTTAACTGATATTGCAAATGCTAGGGGAGGAATGGTGCTTTGAAATTGCCCTGGGTAAAGTTTTATTTTCTTAATTTGTCAAGGTTGGAGAGGCAAAGCAGCACAACCACCTTGCAGTTCCCAACATCTCCATGGCATATACATATTTTGAGAATGAGGTTTGAATAGTTGTGTGCAAGAGCCTACAGCTCCATGGAGATGCACTTGATATTTCAAGCAGTGCAAATCTGTACAGCTAGGAAATGCCAGTTCTGCCTGCAAGAGGACAAACATGGCAGAAAATCAGACACATTTGCCATGAGAGCTAAGTGTCTGTCTCTGATCCCCACCTCTATCCATACACAAAACATGTTCAAGTCTGTATTTACTGCCAGTGTCCATAAAACCCTGATGCTTCCATTCTTCTTCAAGTATTATTGCAGATTAGGATCATAAATGTGGAACATCATACTTTCCCATTTTCATCATGGAGAGATAGAATGAACATCATCAAGGCATGAAAATGGAGAGGAATAAGGGGTATGATCCTGTTTCCTCTAAACCTGCTTTCATGGACATTTAAGTGCCAGTTGTCATTGAAAAGGCCTAGGCAATGGGTGCTACTGAGACAATACCTTGTAAATGAGTACCACCTCTTTACTGGAAACCCTTCCTAGAACCAGGGCAAACACAGCTCCCTTGCTGCTGCCAAGTACCAGCCCAAAGAGGATCAGCTCTACAAGTAGAACCTTTCTCAGGTGTTTTAATCCCCTGATTAACACCTTTTAGTTGTGTGTGCGTGCACCTGTGTATCACAAGTTGGAGAGAGCAAGCGAGGGGGTGTTGATCTACAGGGATAGTAAGGGTACGGTCCAGGTAGGAATGCAACCAAACCTGTGCTGAGGATGGCACAAGGAGCCATGCAGCTATTCTGTAAGTCTGTATTCAGAAGAGTTCCACTTAGACGCTGGTTGCCTGGTCTGATAGCTACTAAACCCAATAATGAAAAACAAACCCCCCTAAACCCAAATCCAAAGAAAGTAAGAGAGTTCTGTGTATACAGGGAGAATAAAAGACTCCTGAAGAAGGGAGCAAACAGGCAAGACTGCAGGGAAAAGAAGTGGACCGGCTGTGGTTGAAAACCAAAGAGTGAGCAGTGATGTCTCTTCTGTTTGTTGGCAGAGGGAAATAGAAAGTGGAGAGTGTTTAGAGAAAGAAATGGGATGAGGAGGAGGCTTCATTTTACTTGTAGCATTCATACAGCAGTTCCAGCTGATGGTGCAGCAACATTTTCAAACACATTCCAGGGTGCAGAGGACATATCAAGCTGGTCAAGCAACAAAAGATCCCCCCCTGCTTTGCTTCCAGCCACCATGACCCTTGCTAAGGAGTGGTTATAACCAGAAGCACCAGGTTATAAGAAGATTTGGGCATGATAGAAAGAGAAGGCAAAAGCATGGAAATGGTTGAAAATGCAAATAGCTGGGTAAATAAACCAGCTTGAGGAATATATTTACAAACCAAACCATGCAAATAAAGAAGATTTTCCACATCCTTCCACAGCACTGATGGCTGAGAAAATCTGAGTGTGGCCAGCAAGGGGGAAGTGGCCAACCCTACTATGCATTTTCTTGGACAACACAAAGAACCCAAGTTGGACAATATAATACAGCTGTGACAAGGAGCAAACAATCAGTGGTGAAATAGAGGCACATTGAGCAGAAATGACTTTCAGTGTCTATAAAGTACAGAAAAATTAAAAACAGAAAGAGAGAGCGAGAAGTAAAAAAAAAAGAGAAAGAAGCAGTGTCCAGAAAGAAGCAGGCTCCAGATGAGACTGAAACCTAACTGCAGTCTCTAAATATCTGACTGGAAAGTCTGACTTTTCTGTACTTTGAAGTTCAGAAACACAAACATAACTTAATTACGTGTGGAATTCCTGAAAACGCAGCCAACCAAAAAAACCCAACAAGGCGCACGTTGCCTGAATTAGCACAGTTTGCACAGGACCTACCAAAATAGTACCTCACATCACTAACACCTCCCTCCATCGTGGGCTGCTTTTGGAGAGTTTGTGTGGGGAACAGAGACTTCCAAGAATGCTGCTCAGTACTGATACTCCCAGAGAATTGGTCCTGAGAAATTCACAGTCTAAAGAAGTGTGTTAAGTAATTTCAAATAAATATGTTTGAAGACCGTGCAGTCTGCCCTCAGATATTCCGCAGGCAGAAAAGTAGGCTAAATTCGTCAGATTAATTATTCATTGCAAATTCTCTCAGCTCTATCATTGAGGTCAACAGCTAAAGTGCCACTGAGTACAATGGGATGAGGTCTCCAAAAGTGGTTAACACTCCTTTACTCCACAAATATGAGCAGCTTTGCTAGTTTTTGTGGGACAGGCAGAAACAACCAAGCAAGCAGAGGTGTGTACAAATAAGCAGTTTTGTTTCACAAGCGCTGATTTCTGTTTCAATCCATGCGGGACTATATGTCCCATATTCTGCTCTGAGCTTTATGTTCAAATGAACCCAAATTCTCAACTTTCAGCTGTGCTAAAATATATACATATATAAGCATATAGACATTGACATATATATATGCACACACACAAATATGTGTGTGTACAAGCATATAGACATTGACATATATATATGCACACACACAAATATGCATATATTTGTGTATATTTACACACATTTGTCATGTGGTTTTGCATCAGGACTTTCTAAAATCATGATTTTGATGCAAAACCATAACCTAACTGACACTCTCTCAAAGCTTATGACCTATTTGGTAAGCAAAGTCTGAACTTCTTCATTTATAGCAAAACCTGAAAGTTAGTTGGTTTGGAAGGGGCAGGAAGACTGGTTGCATTGCAAATGCTTTACACAGCTGTTCAAATGAAAACAGAACACTTGAGGCCTACGTCTCAAGAATCACCAAGCTCTTTGTACTCCACAGAGGTCTTTCAGTCGGTACCGTACACCTGTATTTTTTAGACCCATCAATTATGTGCCTGAGAAATGTAATTATAACCTAAGCCATACTCTCTGATTAAATACATCAACCTAAGTTCATGTTTATTTTAACTGCCTCTAGTTATCCAGCCCAATCCAGCCTCCAGAACACATGAAAGGACTTTTTCTAAAGAGTTCTTTCGTTTTTCACTCCCCCTATGTCAAATCAGAGTGAATATTTTTACTGGGGGAGGGAGGGGAAGAAAAATAAACAGGGGAGGAAATGTAATTGGAGGTGGCATGAAGAACATGGCCTCTCTGCTTCTCTCTACTGTTAAAGACCTTGGGGGATTTAAAGGCCACAAATGATGTAGGTCTTCTTCTTGAACTTTATCTGCTTGGGTTTAGTATCACTAAATGTGTATTAATGTCAGAGATTGTTTGTGTGGATTATTTATAAGGCATTCACTTCAAATTAGTGCTGCTTAAAGTGTGTGAATTCATAACTTGCCAACAGCAGATGCAGTCTGCAGCAAACTGAAACAGCAAGAGGCTCCATAGATGTATATAGAACAGCTGGATGCAGATCAATAATAGAAACATTAACCGTGATATTGTTTTAGAAGCAATTCTTTATTTTGGAGATATATTTTATTCCATGTTAATGGTACCTTAAGTAAAATGATAGGAGACATGTAAGGATGCATCTCAAAGTGGTGCACTGGGACTTGCATGCTCTTGCCTGCCTGTTACTAACATAGCTTCTCATTGAGCTGTAATTCTGCACATCTCCCTTTCATCACATGCTCTAATGCAGGGATGACTAGACCTTGCTGTGAGCATGTGGGCTGTCAGGCCACTTCCTCTAGTACAAACTAACCACCTTGCCATGTGGCATGTACAGGTTCTAGTACAGGGTCCATGGCAGTTTATCCAATGTGCAAAGGAATCAGGACATTTCTATATCAGAAGAAAGAGGAGTGAGCTTAACTCTGCATGTCAGTGGGAGTAATGCTGTCTCACAGCAGCAACCATGGGAAGATAAGAGCCCTGATGTGACTCTCATTAATGACATAGTAGACATCAAGCTCTTTGGCTGAGTGTATGAAAAAGTCAATTTTCAGTCACCTTTACTTCACTTGACCATCTTCTCAAATGGGCCAGAATAGTATCTATTTGACTACCTATAAGTTAATCAAGTAAAAGTCACTTACCTAGAGAAGTGCTTACGGACACTAAAGGTCACAGTTCAAGTTTTTCAATAAACATTAACTATGACTTCATGGAATCACAGAATGATCGAGGTTGAAAGGGACCACTGGAAGTCATCTAGTCCAACCTTCCTGCTCAAACAGGGTCATCTAGAGCATATTACTCAGGACTGGGTCCAGATGGCTCTTCAATATCTCCAGGGAAGGAGACTCCACAGCCTCTCTGGGCAGCCTATTCCAATGCTCATCACTCTCACATTAAAGAAATTCTTCCTCATGTTCATGTGGAACTTGTTGTGTTTTAGTTGATGCTTTCTGCCTTTTGTTGTATCACCTGGTACTACTAAGAATCTGGCCCACATCCTCCTGACACCTTCCCTTCAGGTACTTATATATAATGAACAGATGCCCCCCTTAACCATCTCTTCTCTAGGAGGAACAGGCCCAGCTCCCTCAGCCTTTCCTCATATAAGAGATTCTCCAGACTCTTAATCATTCTACTAGCCCTTTGCTGGACTTGCTCCAGGAGCTCCACATCTCTTGCACTGGGTAAACTAAATGCTGCCAAGGGTACAAACATGCATACACTGTGAATATATATAAAATATATGCAAGCCTAAAAATTCATCTATCTTTCTCAGGTTTGTTCTGAGTCTTGTTTGGTCAAGCCATCAGCTCAAGTTAATTTGAGTTCTGGATTGTTTTTCCCATGTGTATGGGGAATGTATCCAAGACCAAGACGAGAGAACTATATTCTGCTGGTCTTCACACTGTGGCTCTTTGCCATATCCCCTGTGTATCCCAAAACAGGTGAATAACTTAAACTTTCTTCTTGCTCAGACAAATCACTAATTTTGAGGTCAAATTTAAAATTAGTTTTCTATTGAGCATGTCAGATGGGTCTTGGCACTGGAGCCCATGATACTGGAAGATCTGCATTCTTTCCAGCATCTGCTTGAGGAATATCTTTCCAGTCACTGGCAAGTTAATCAAGCGGAAATAGTTATATTTAGTTTCATACTGCTAATTTTTGTTATAGTCAGGCTGCCTTTGCACAGACAGATGTGTTCGGCAGCATAAGCTCCTCCAGTCTGACCAATGACTGACACAGCCATGAGAAAACTGAAAGATACAGCTACCCCTTCAAAGCAGTAATTCATCAGTAATAAGCAAATGAATTGTCTTTGGAAGTGCTTAGCACTTCCCAGCAATGCTACTTTGGAAAAAGTCTACTGAAAACCAGCGCTGGTGCCCCATACATTAGCTTGGGAAAGAATTTCAGTCATATCTTTGAGTTAACTTTCAAAGACAGGACATTTTCACCATCTCATTCCTCTTTTTCCTCCCCCACTTGCTCTCTGTTGCCTCCCAGTCTCGTTCTGTCCTACTCTTTCTTACTCTTCTTCATCCCCTTCCTGTAGTTTCTCTTGACACCTCACAGCAATGCTGAGTCTTTCTTGTCCCTCACTGTTGTATCTGAGGATTCCCATTCTCTCCAATTTAGTTACTTTTGCTTTCCTGAACCTTTTTTTACATCCTCCATTTTTCACTCCAAGCTGTATCCCTCTCTTTTTCTTTCATTGCCTCCTTACTTTGCTCTTGAGAATAGTGTGGGTTTTCACTGACAGTACAAGCAAGGCCCAAACACTTCCCAGAAGTATTTTGAGGTTCTGAGTGGGTGTTTGTTCCAGGGCTCATTTTCTTTGTTGGGACCTTGAGGATTTTCTGGCATGAGCAGCTCCTCCTTTTGCTCCATAGCTGCTAGCAGCCATCTGCAGACCTTCCTCCCAGCACATGCATCCACATTTATTGTAGGCTGTATTTATTTAGGGCCACAGACTGCACTAATGCCATGAACCAGAAAAATTCAGAGTTTGCCCTCAAAGATCCTGAGTGCCTGTCTCCTCACACAACTTCCAGGGGAGATGTGGACCCCTTGTGCTTCTGAGGAGCTAATCAGGACCTTGCAGGATGGCACTTCCTGCAATAGGCATTGCTACATTAAGCAATTAATAAAGATGATTATAGCCCAGAGCTAAATATGGTATATTATGGTGTTGTACTTCACTTATATTACCCTCACAGCAAATGAGTCAGAGAGACACTGCCATGTATTTTTGAGGAGTGACTCTTTATGCTAATTAATGATATCAATATGCACATGGTGATGCTGGTATAATTAGCACAGTGGATGGCACCAATATAAAACAACAGAAAGAACCTGTCGCAGAGAAACCAACACAGGGGATACATACTTAAACCTGCCTGGAAATCCTGTGGCAAAAGCTGAGCAGGTTCAGTTACAATCCCCTCAACCTGAGACAAGCTCACCCAAAGCTTACAGATGTTTTGCTGAACCAGGTGAATTTGGTGAATCATTTGTTTGCTATGATTTGGACAGATGTATGAACCCTAAATGAAACTTGGGATTACAAATTAGCTGATATAGAGAGAGCTGGGTTGGGGTTTGTACTGGTTTGAGGCTATATCTCAGAACAAGCCTCAGAAATTGCCAAACACAAACCAAACAAAACTGAAGAAATAAACTGTCTGTGGAAGCCCTGCAAAGTCAGTCCAAGGTGTTTCACACAGCTGTGCTAAGTATGGAAAGAAAAGTCAACACACAGGCTATCAGCTCTCTGTTAGTTGGTGTGCTCTCCAGTAAATAATGCACAGGTTTTAGGGGAGAGTTCCACAGCTGACAAAAATTGATGCAACCCCACTGAAGTCACTTGAGGGGACAGCTCACATAAGCTACATCTCCAGTCCAGCGTCATTTACACTTTCATCGTTCCAGTGTCCAAAAGGAACAAACCTGAAATGAAGAGTTTGTTTGGTCATTTGTTACCTTCCTTGAGTGAATCAATGCGGAAGATTTCAAGATCTTTTGTTTGATCCAACCTCCCACTCTCCATTTTGGCCGCAAACTTCTGATTTTCTGCACACACACATGGGCAGGCCCAGCATGTGCTTACATTTCACTCAGCAGGGGTTCTTTCTCACAAAACACACTTCAAAAATCAGTGGTCTGTCATACACTTTACCTCCCAGTTCAAGCCAAGCTCTAAGCTGTCAGAAGGAACATCCCCTGGTATATTTGTACACAGCCTGGGCAGACTGGTACATAATTCCCATTGATGCTCTGGGTGTTCTTATTAAAAAATCCAAGGACATTGGAAGCTTCTATCTCATCTCAGAGTGCCTAAATTGTTCAATTTATTTTTACAAGGGATCAAGCCCTTCACGTCTATAAAATCTGGGCACAACGCACCTAGTGAGATATAAATTGTTAACCTGGAGTTCTCCCTACAACCCTGAATTTTCTTTGAATCTTCAGTTGTAGGTTAAACACTTCAGGTTAATCATTTAAACGTTTGTGCAATGAAACCACAGTGATTTCGTACAGAGATCATCTGCAGTATGTAACAGTACCCAGAGCTGTGAGACAATTTAACAGAGGTCTCTACCTGCTACAACACCTTAGCACAAGGGTGTGATTTAAAGGTAATGTGGCAGGTTTAATGCAGAATTTCCTTGCTTTCCAAGATTTAAGTCTCAACCTTAATGGTATAACTCGCATTGACATTGTTTCACTTTGTTTTGACATCATAATTGAGTCTAATCTCCACAGACTTGCACTGAAGTCTTATTTCCTATTGTAGTTTCACAACGTAATTTTACTCTAAGAGCACTGTAGTGAGGTCTTCTCCAAGTCATGCTTTGAAATCACATTGTGTGTTCGGTATTGCCTCATAATGGTTTTGTAAGATGATCTCCAAAGATTTTCCTTGCAACAATTTGACCATCTTAATCTCAAATTGCAATGACCTCACAATGCCATAAAGCGATTACCATTACAAATTCAAATGTTCTTATATAGGAACTTCTGTGCTGCCTCATTAGGTGACACATTTTGCTGTGTCCAATCTCTTATTTAAACACAGCACACCTACTGGATATCCCTTGCTCTTTTAAATTTCAAAATTGGGCTAGAGCAAGCATTTTATTACAGTTCTTTTCTTTTTTTTTTTTTCCACTACAAATGGGCTGATGAGAATCTTCTCTAGCTCCACATTTTGTTAGAGCTGGGATGGGTTAGCGGCATCCAGATCTGGATGCCACCACTGTTGGAATTTTATTCACTCACTGACCATAAGCCAAATCACAGCTAGGAATTTGCTTTGAAACCAAAATAACAGAAATCTTCTACGCTCTATTGTCACCTGATACAGCTCTACTTCCTCACTGCTTTGTTCCTGAAAGGGCTTGCAGCTGGGACATTGATTTCTATTTTAGCAATTCTTTGGGGAAGTGGTGGCCAGCACAATTCCTGTTCCTTTGTTAGACACCCAAGACAGTAGGAGCTGGTGATTTGTGCTGGGAGGTAAAATAGGTTGCTCTGGCTTTTATAGACAGAAATCTCAGAACACTTTCAGCTATTTTCCAAGAAAAGCTCAGCCTTATCTAGGACATCTGCTAGACCAGCTCTTGAGGACCTTGGGGTGCTTTTCCGGCTTGACTGGGGAAGTTAGATCAGCTCCATTAGACAAGGGAGTTTGGCTGGGCTCTACATGGTTCTGGGAAGTGTGAAATTGTTAGATTCTTACTCCCCTAACTCACTTTTTATTTCATTTCTGACCCTCTACAGGTATATTTAAGATGGTGATCTTACAGCCTGTGGAGCACTAGAACACACGTGGTACACTGTGAGGAAAAAGGCCCATTGCCACCTCTTGCAGCCAACTTTCAAGAAGCAGCTGAGACTTATAACTTCTTCAGCTCAGAGGCATACTCCTGAGAACATGTTCATTATTTTAATTCAAGTCTTCATTGCTGGCTGACTGCCAAGTGGCCTACCAGATGTCTCTCTCTTTACTATGGTTGAAGCAGATTATGATGTTCCAGCTCATTTTTCCTTCACTGACAGCCTGGTTCCAAAAATGTGTCAGACTTTAAGGGCAGTATTTTCAAAAGCCAGGTCAACTCACAACAGTACACCAATGACAGTGCATACAGATACTACAAAACCATATGATAGGCAATTAAGTCAATGTTATTTGTGCTAGTCGAGTAACTTTGATTTTGTTAAGTCTTTAACACTGAAGAAGAGGGCTGCTAAAGTGCTGTTCCTGGAGTCTGGTGAGTATGGCAGAATTGGAACTCCTACTTGGAAAATACAAGTTTTCAGCACATGTGGTTAAAAGGGAGAACCTGAATCTAGTACTTCACTAAAAGATATATCTCTACATATATTTATGTATAAATAAAGATAGCTATATAAAAAAGAACTACAAATGGATTTAAGTTGCACTTTTTTCAAAGCTATTAATGGCATTACAAGCATGGATGCACTTCTTGTGTGGGCATCTGTACACACAGATCCCAAAGTCCCACTCTTGAAGGGTCGTTCTTGTACCTATTGTCTCTCTCTCATCTTCCCCACCTCTGGACTGAAAAGATTTTCACAGAATACAGGCTATTCTCTATCAGATCAAACATCTTCAATGCTCTTGCAGTAATTGGTTTCAAGGGAGCTCTCAAAGTGTTACTAGTTAGCCAAAATTTTGAAGGGCTCTACTGCCCTGTAAGAGATGTTTCTGATAGACTTCTTTGTCTGACTATAGGAACCTGCAGCCATGTGCCGTGTCTTCTCTTTCCAGCCTGTTCAGGTAATCTCAACTATTTTCCAACACCTTACCCTTTGAATATCCTGTGGAAGTCTCATCATGACTGAACACACATTTCATACTGCAGCTATGCATCCTGAAGAACATTGTGCTTACCAAAACAAGTAGCTATAATGCAGTAGGAAGATTTTTTTCCACAGTCTCTTTCTATTGCTCTTGGTGTCTGCTCTCATCTCTACCATGGTCCCCTGTATGTAACTTCAAGATTATTTTTCAATGCGCAAGCAAGGTGAACATCCTGTATCTTTGTCTCTCTCTTTTACTTTTAGATGGAAGGACTTCATGCAATTTTCTTTTAGTGAAATGCAATTCAATTGAAATTTGAAACCACTATTATATTACATGGTACTGCTGACTTGAAGCTTCTAATAAGCCACATGGCTTTTGAGACTCCTTGTTTACATGAGTTCATGCAGTTCTGTTTCCTAGTCATGAACTGCCTACTGGGCAAAATATACCTATGACGTTATTTTTATCTGACACAGGGCAAAGTCTTGCATTGCCCTGTGTCAAGACTCTGGTACAATACTATTTACCAAAACTTTAAAGATCCAGCATCGTAACCTCCATGCAACCCCCTGAGAAGAAGCAGCAATTCTACTGTGTTAAGCAAGGGGCTTGACTGGAAGGAGGGAGTGCTTTGCTAATAAACTGCATTGTCTGAACAATTTTACTAGTGTGAAGACCCTTGTACTGATGATTTATTTGGAAGTTCTGGGTATATTAACTTTTGCTAAGAGCTGAGACTAAAAACTTTATGGGGAATGCTACATACACTCCAAAGACCGACAAGAGAATTTAAGTTAGATGTGATTAGTATGAAGAAAGTTACATTTATTATACTCTTATGTATAATTGATCATATGAAAGGCCTTTTGTAACTATAAAAGAGACAGCACATTAAATTGTTTTACCCTGAGGATTATACAAATTTGTAGAAATCGGATTGGAATATCAGCCTATTGGTTTCATTGCCATGGTAAATCATTAAGATGTTCTATGTTAATCATAAATCTTTGTATCTATTTATTATTAATCAAATAGCTCCTCCCAGCTGCTGCTTTGCTTCATCCATCTGAGCCAATCAAACCAAAACCTGGTAGCATTAGCTCTGATGAAGACTGGCTGCATACACATAGTATGCATGGCACATAGCATGGATTATACAGTGCTAGACATGGGGTATGAGAGCTGATGGGGTGTTAGCTCTCCACAGCAGGGGGCCTGGTTTCTGGATTTGTGAGAAGGCATGCCTCATTAGTAAAATGATTCATGGTGAAAAGGAGTTTAGCTGAGAATAATTTAGTGGTTGCTGTGGTGGAATAGAAATATAGTCTGGGGTAGAGAGGTTATGAACCTGTGTTTATTTGATACAGACTTGCATGCTGACCTGTGTTAACCTGCATTCTTACCCATTTCAGTTTGGAAAACAATGTAAAAAAACCTCTCGATTCACAAGTAAGTAAACAAAATAGACAATCTGAATAATACCTACCTTAATGTTCTTGTAATTATTATTATCCAAGCTTCTAGTCAAAGCTAGATGGCTTTCAGAGCATTTCTGAGCTGGTATGCCTACACAGAGTGGTGGTTCATTGCCAAGTAGAAGTCAATTCCAACTCAGTGATATAGCATGTTGATTACTGCCTATTTCCTTCTACTATATCCTGTGAGTGTAATGGTATCTGACATATAATTTTCCCAAAACTGCTGAAGTTGACATACTATTTCGATTTGGCCCACATTTCTTCAATTAGCAGGAGTATTATAAATGATGTACTGCTCCAAGCCTTAGACACTTCTTGCTCATGCCATACAAAATTAGGTAAGTGTGGAAACTCATTTTAAGAGCAAACAAAAATGTTGTTCAAAGAACTAGATATTTGCAGTAGTGCAATAAGAAGATGGGAATCAGGAAGAGTGGCAAAAATACACTCCTTTCAAAACTGAGCAATGAGCTCTGTTACTGTAACCGATTTTCCTTCAGTAACTTAAAGTTTAAAAGCAAAACTTCCCTACTTAATTTAAGTGAGCCAGTTTGCAAATGTAAACAGACATTTTTCAGACAATGGCAGATTCACATTCCTCTTTACAGTTTACTGTGAAAGCAACTGTATGCTGGGGAAACATGCATGGAACATATATTGCACACTGTGATTTATAAAATTAAATAGGAAAATTCTTGCAATGATTTCACTGGAGGCTGATGAGATTGGTGATAGATTTCCTACAGGTGAGAAGTATGGCAGCAGTATTCTTTCATGTGCCACTGCTTCTCCTCCAGCATGTTCAGTGAGCTCCTGGGTAGTGCCCATAGCTGGTCTTCGCTGACACTATTAGTCTTGCATGTTTCAGTTCATGGGATCATCGGGAAAAAGGGAAAGCAACAGGTTAGCTAAAAATGGTAGAAATTTCTTGTGCCACACAAGTGATTCTTTTCCATCAGCTCCTGTCCTGGTTCTCCATTTTGTTTTTATTTCCTGAGATGAAGTTTAAAGTAACTAAAACACCAAGGTAAAACCTCTGAAAACCAGTGAAATATATATATCGGTCTGTGTAGTTCTACAGGGTATAGGAACATGTGCTTAAACTGCATAGGTTGTAAGATCATGTCTTCTTTCTTTTCCTTTATCTTTTAATTAATTATTTTTTCTTTTCCCTTCCTTTGAACACTGAATGTGTTCGATGTGCAAAATTTAAAAGGCCACCTTTTTGAGTATCAGACATTGTATTTTAAAACACAGAAAGAAGAGAAATCTTTGTAGCCTGCCAAACACACAGGGTTATATACAGGGCTGAAGGAAGAACGAACAGGTTAATTTTCTGCTCCCTGTTTTGACCCATCTCTATTATTTATTTATCTTGAAATAATTCACTGCAGAGCAAAAACACCACTTCTTTGTTCCCACACAAAACCTGAGCTTCCACACCAGACTTTCTTTGCCAGCTGATACTGTTATGGCGGGCAGAAGTACATGAAAGTAATGTGTATTCCCAGATTGATGGATGCTGTGACTACCAGAGATATTTTGCCTCTGCCTTTGCAGATGAAAGGGGAACATCTCCTAGCAGAATGGGAGTGCTCCTGCAAGGGGAGAATGTGTCAAATGCTGAGAAAGCTGTTCTGTGCTGTAAAAGATGTCTAATGATTCAGATGATCTTGTCCTTCCTACTCAGGGAACTGGTGATAAGTGGCCTTCCTGGACTCCCACTTCTGTCCTGTACTGAAGATTTTTAGCAACAGCCACTATCTGAACTGCCACTGAGCTGAAGCTGTTACTTAGTAGTCACTAAACTCACGGTATAAACTTTTGCTCCAGAGCCACTCCCTG